>PVKU01006216.1:0-108021 GCA_004027475.1 Anoura caudifer
TTTTTTTTTTTTTTGTCTGACTTGTGGGTATTTCAAAAGAGAAAAAAATGAAAAAAGAAAAAAAGGAGGAAGGAAGAAGAGATAAAATTGGAAAGAAAGGAAGAAGGAATAAAACAAGAATGAAGTAAAGAGAAGCAAAAGGAATTGAGGGATAAAAAAGATAAAAACAATAAAAAATAGTAAAAAATATAATCTCTCTCACACACACACACACACACACAAAACCTCTTGCTCGTTTCAAACTGACCAAACTGGTTTTTCTGTTCTTGCTGGCTGCAAGGGGCTGAGGGGCGACTGGTATTGCTTTTCTCCCTGTTCAGAACTCAGTCAGTTTTGGGCTACTCTCCTCAGTGCTATCTGTGCACTATCTCCAGAACTAGCCAGTGCCTCTCTGTGTAGGGCTTTGGGCATGGTTTCTGAGCCTCCTGCAGAGTGTGCACTTTCCCGAGTTTATGGGTGTGAGCTCAGATCACCTATGGATTGAGCACTCCCTGGATTTGTGGGTGTGAGCTCCAGTTCTCCTATGGGGTGCATGCACCGACAGGAGTTTATGGGTGTGAGCTCTGTGGGTTTCCTGTGTTGTGTGCACTCACCCTAGGTTCATGGGTGTGAGCTCTGTGTCTTCCACAAAGCCCCCCGCACCCATTGCAGTTGCCTCTGGTTGCTGAGGGGCTTGTGGTCGCTCAGGGGCCTCTGGTTGCACGGCCTCAGTCCTGCACTCCTCCCAGGGCTATGGGTGGGTGTTCACAGCCCCTGTGTGTTTGCTACTCATACCTTAACTCCTCTCTGTGCAACTTCAAGCAACCAGGTCTCTCCCAGTGCTGCTCAAACTTTGTTTGGCTGGGGAGGGAGCGGTTGATCCGGTTCCCTCCCTGGAGTCCTGTGGCAGACCCAGGGAATGCCAGGCCAGGGGCTTCCGCCACCCTGGTCCCCGCGCCAATCCCTGGGCTCCTATTGTCCTGAAGCACTCTCTTTACCATCTGGTTTTTCAATGTCCTCTACAACTTTTGATCTCCTATTTTCATATATGCTGTGGTACTGTTGGCTGTTTGCTCTGTTCCTCCTTAGATTGGCTAGGTTTTTGTCCCGTGTGTAGGAGGAAGTGGAATCTGCTCCCTCCTACCATGCCGCCATCTTTTATTGTTGTGTTTTTAAGTACTATTCAATTTAAAATATTTTCTAAATTCTAAACTTTCTTCCCTAATGATAGACTATTTTTAAGTATGCTACTTCATTTTCAAATACTTGGGATTTTTCTATATATTGTTACTGATTTCTAATTTTACTACAGCCAGGGAATGTACTTCATTATATTTTAATGTTTTAAAATTTATTGTGGCATTTTATGGCCCAGAATATGATCTGTCCGCTGAATATTCTATGTCCACTTGAAGATAATGTATATTGTACAGCTGTTTGGTATAGTGTTCTATTAATATCAATTAAGTTGATTATTGTTTCTAAACTTCTATGACAACAAAACCCTCTTACTGGGTTTTTTTTTTAGGTATTGTTTCATTATAAAGAAAGTAGTGTTAAAATCTTCAACTATAATTGAACAGTTATTTTTCCTCTTTGTCAATTTTATATATTTTGACTCTGTTATAAATGCATATAATTTTGGAATTATTACATTTTATTAATGAGTTGACCATTTTATTATTATAAAATTATGCCTCTGTATCTCTGGAAATACTTTCTGTCTTGAAGTCTACTTTTTTCTGATTTTAATATGGACATACCTACTTGCTTTTGTTTCCCATTTGCATTAAGCATATATGTTCACCTTTTTACTTTTAACCTCTCTTGTATATTTATATATTAAATGCATCTCTTGTAGTCAGCATTTGGTTGTCTATTTTACTTTATATTCTGATAAGGTTTATGTTTTGATTAGAGTGTTAAGTTCAATTACATATAATTATTGATAGATTGGATTTATTTTTTAAATATTTTAAAATATATTATATTGATTATACTATTACAGCTATCCTATTTTTTTCTCCCCTTCATTCCTCTCTGCCCTGTATTCCCCTCCCACCAGCACTCCCCCACCTTAGTTCATGTTCACAGGTCATATATATAAGTTCTTTGGCTTCTCCATTTCCCATATCATTCTTAATGTACCCCTGTCTCTTTTGTACCTGCCATTTATGCTTCTTATTCCCTGTACCCTTCCTCCATTCTCCCCCCTTCTCCTCCTGGCTGATAACCCTCCCTGTGATATCCATTTCTGTGATTCTTTCTGTTCTAGCTGTTTGCTTAGTTTGTTTCCATTTTTGTTTTGTTTTGTTTTAGGTTCAGTTGTTGATAGTTGTGAGTTTTTGTCATTTTACTATTTATAGTTTTGATCTTCTTTTTCTTAGATAAGTACCTTTAACATTTCATATAATAAGGTCTTGGTGATAATGAACTCATTTAACTTGACCTTATGTGGGAAGCACTATATCTGCTCTCCCATTCTAAATGATAGCTTTGCTGGATAGAATAATCTTGGATGTAGGTCCTTGCCTTTCATGACTTGGAATATTTATTTGTAGCCCCTTCTTGCCTGCAAGGTTTCTTTTGAGAAATCAGCTGATAGTCTTATGGGAACTTCTTTGAACATAACTGTGTCCTTTTCTCTTGCTGCTTTTGAGATTCTCTCCTTCTCTTTAATCTTTGGTAATTTAATTATGATGTGCCTTGGTGTTTTCCTCCTTGGGTGCAACTTCTTTGGGAATCTTTGAGCTTTCTGGATTTCCTGGAAGTCTATTTCCTTTGCCAGTTTAGGAAAGTTCTCCATTATATTTGCAAATAAGTTTTCAATTTCTTGCTCATCTTCTGCTCCTTCTGGCACCCCTATGATTCAGACATCAGAAGTTTAAAGTTGTCCTGGAGGTTCCTAAGAGTCTCCTCATTTTTTTGAATTCTTGTTTCTTCATTCTGCTCTGGTTGAATGTTTCTTTCTTCCTTCTGGTCCACACCTTTGATTTGAGTCCTGGTTTCCTTCCCATTACTGTTGGTCCCCTGTACATTTTCCTTTATTTCACTTTTCATAGCCTTCACTTTTCCAACCATTTTGCAACCATACTCAACCATTTCTGTGAGCATCCTGATTACCAGTGTTTTGAACTCTGCATCTGAGAGGTTGGCTATCTCTTCATCACTTAGTTCTACTTTTGGAGCTTTGATCTGTTTTTTCATCGGGGCCATATTTTTTGTCTCAGCATACCTGTTACATAGTAAGGAGCAGAGTCTTAGGTATTCACCAGGGCAGGGCAACCCAGTTTGCTGCAGTGTGGCACTGTATGTGGGGGAGGGGTCCAAAATGGGACAATGCCACTTGCTTGACTCTTGGCTGGCTTCCAGTCCTTCCTCCACTATCCACAAGCACATTGGGCCCCTCTGATATTGATTCCAGATGTGTAGGTTTGCGAATGTTCTAGGATTCTGTGGGTCTCTCCAACGAACTCTCCTATGAGGCTGGGAGTTTATCCCACCACTGCAACTCCTACAGGTTTTTGCAGCCAGAATTTTTGAGTCTTTGCTTGCCCTGTGCTGGAAGCTTGGGTTGCACAGTCTGTCTTCCTCCAGTTGCTCCTGCCACTGTCTGTTTTATCTGCACACAAATGTGGGACAGCCCAGTCGGCCTGCTGCCACCTTGCCTGTCCAGGTCCTTCAGCCACCCCAGCTTGCTGGGAATCCTCCCCACCCCAGCTTCCCATCTCTGCCTGTCCTACCAGTCTGGATAAATGTTTCTTCTTGTACTCCTTGGTTGTCTGACTTCCATAAAGCTAGATTTTCTGGCAGTTCCGAAATTTTTTGCTTTTAAATTTGTTGTCCTTCTTTTGGTTGTGCAAGGAGGCAAAATGTATCTACTTAGGCCTCCATGTTGGCTGAAAATCTGATAGATTGGATTTAAACCTACCATTTTGATTTCTAATTGTCCAATCTATTTGGTTTACTCTTATGTTCCTGATTTTTGTCTTATTTTGAGTTAAATAAATTTTCTTGCACATTCCATTTAAATTTACTACCCCTATCTATATGCTCCCAGCTTCAGAAGCATCTTTTTCCTTTGGTCTCAAGACTCCTCTCTTCCAGTGAGAGACACTGTAGACAAAGGGTGGTACCAACAAAGGGATTCTGTCACAAAAAGCACCCATCTAGGAAGCGCTCTCCATTCATGACAGGTAAAGGAGATCACATGAAAATGTTGTCTAGAGACTTCCTTTACCATTGTAGTGGCACCAGGGGCCCCACCCAAGGAAATTCCTTCTGCCCCTCAGGCACCACTAGCAGTAAACAGTGGGGACCCCAGAAAAATGAGAGAAACTAAGTAAAGCAAAGTGATATCACAGATGCCCTGAAAATTATATCATCACTGGTACCACAGACAACAAAAGCAGGCCAGGCCTTTGGGCTGAATCTCAACAGGGTTACTCCCTGCTAAAATAAAATATTTAAATAGAATCCAGAGTGGCAGAGTAGCCAAATTGTTCAGGATACAATCCAAATCATCTATCACAGCAAGAACCTGAAAAATTAAAACTTGAATGAGAAAAGACAATCAACTAACCTTAATACCAAGAGGAATGAAATATGAGAATTGTCTGACAAGGACTATTAAGCAACATTTATAAAAATACTTCCACAAAAAATTACTAATTCTCTTGAAACAAATGAAATAATAGAAGAACTAACTCAAAAGAACGAAATAGAAGTTATGAAACTGAAGAATAGACTAACAGAATTTTTTTAAAAATTTGGGGACTTCCAGCCACGATGGAGGCATAGGTGGACACACTATGTCACCTCTCACAACCAAAATTAAGGACAACAAAGATTTAGAAACAAGAAAACAACCAGAACTGATAGAAAATTGAACTGTATGGAAGTCCAACAACAATTCATCCAGACCAGTAAGAGGGGCAGAGTTGCAGCAGGAAAAAGTGGTGTGACCTGGGCATGCAGGCAGCAGTGGCTGGCAGGCCCCAGGTACACAGGTGGTGGCTAGAGGACCCCAGGGATGGGGTCGCAACTGTGTAGACCCAGTGAGGCCATGCAAGGTGGCTGGCTGACCAGGTGGTCCCACATTTGCGTGCAGATAATTCAGGTGAAGGGGAAGTGGTGGAAGGGACTGGAATCTGAGGGAGAGCAGAGCAAACACCATTGTTTCCTCTCGGACCCCACCCCACATACAGCGTCACTACCCAGTGTCACTACCCAGTGACTGGGCTGCCCTGCCCTGAGGAACACCTAAAGTTCTGCCCCTTACTACATAACAGCCACCACCAGAACCCCCCAAAAAACAAACCAAAAATGGCTCAAACCAGAGAACAAATCAAAGCCCCAGAGCCAATTCATCTAAGCGACGAAGAGATAGCCAACCTATCAGATGCACAGTTCAAAGCCCTGGTGATCAAAATGTTTACAGAATTGGTTGATTTTGCTCACAAATTAGCTGAACAAATGAAGGCTACAATAAGTGAAAGAAGGAAAACACACAGGGAACCAATAGAGATGGGAAGAAAACTGGGACTCAAATCAATGGAGTGGACCAGAAGTAATAAACAAACAACCAAACAGAAAAGAAGGAAGAAACAAGAATTTAAAAAATGATGAGAGGCTTAGGAACCTCCAGGACATCTTTAAATGTCCCAACATATGAATTATAGGGGTACCAGAAGGGGAAAAGGAAGAGCAACAAGTGGAAACTTATTTGAACAAATAATAAAGGAGAACTTCCCCAATCTGGCAAAGGAAATAGAGTTCCAGGAAGTCCAGGAAGGTCAGAGAGTCCCAAACAAGTTGGACCCAAGGAGGAACATACCAAGGCACATCATAATTACAGTACCCAAGATTAAAATGAAGGAGAGAATTCTAGAAGCAGCAAGGGATAAGGGGACAGTCACCTACAAAGGAGATCCCATCAGACTGTCAGCTGATTTCTCAAAAGAGACCTTACAGACAAGAAGGGGCTGGAAAGAAGTATTCCAAGTGATGATAGTCAAGGAACTACATCCAAGATTGCTCTTTCCAGCAAAGCTTTCATTTAGAATGGAAGGGAAGATAAAGCACTTCTCAGATAAGGTCAAGTTAAAGGAGTTCATCATCACCAAGCCCTTATTATATGAAATGTTAAAGGGACTTACCTAAGAAAAAGGAGATAAAAAATAGGACAGTAAAAAGACAGCAAACTCACAGATATTAACAACCACAGCTAAAACAAAAGCAAAGTAAGCAAACAGCTAGAACAGGAACAGAAACACAGAAATGGAGATCACATGGAGGGTTAACAACAGGGGAGTGGAAGGAGGTGAGAGGGGGAAAAGGTACAGAGAATAAGCAGCACAGACAGTGGTTAGAAAATAGACAGGGGAGGGTAAGAATAGTGTGGGAAATGTAGAAGCTAAAGAACTTATGACACATGGACATGATCAAAAGGGGGGAATGTGGGTGGGAGGGGTGTGCAGGGTGGAGGGGAATGATGGGGGAGAAATGGGACAACTGTAATAGCATAATCAATAAAAACATTTAAAAAAATTTGGGTGATGGGCTCAATGGAAGTATGGTGAGGATAGAATCAATGAACTCGAGGAAAGATGACTAGAGTTTAATGAATCTGAAAAACAGAGACAAAATAGACTATAGAAATGAATTAACAGACCTGTGAGACAAGATTTAATATTGCTGTCCTTGAAGTCCCAGAAGAAAAAAAAGATAGATGGACTGAAAGAGTATTAACAGAAATAATGAATAAAAGATTTCCAAATTAATACAGATTTTAAAAGCTGAGAAAACTCAGGAAAAGATAAGCCCATTGAAATCTATGCCAAGACATGTTATAACTAAACTTTTAAAAACTAAAGAAAAAAAAAAAACGTGAAATCAGCCAGAGAGAAATGACATATTACTTATAAGGGACTACCAATTTGATTAGAAGCAGGATTCTCATCTGGAAACCTGGAAGTCAGAAGGAAATGGTACAAGTTTTCAAGTGCAGAAAGAAAACAAATCAAATGTGAATTCTATATCTAGGATAACAATCATTCTGCAATAAAGGAGAAATAAACATTTTCTATACAAAGAAAATACTTAAGTGTCATTGGCACATCTACATTAAAAGGGTGAAGGAAATTCTTGAAATGTAAAGTAAATGATAAAGAAAGGGATCTTGGAGCATCAGGAAGGTAGAACAACAGAAAGAGCCAAAATGTGGGTATATACTATAAACTATATCTCTCATAAACTTTATAAATCATATTTGATTATTCAAATAAAAGTTGTAACATTATCTGATACTCAAGACAGTGGTATTTAAAAGTGGAGAAAGTAAAGAAATCTATTACAAGTAAGGTTTCAATGCTTCATTTAAAGTGGTAAAATATTGATACCAGTAGACTTTGGATAAGACACATAAGAATATGTAATTGTAATGGGGTGCAGGGTGTGGGTTCCCTGAAATTAGGGGATCAATCTCCCACAATCCTTGATTGAGGAAAGAGAGGATGGCATTTAAGAATACATTGCATAACAATGGCAAGTTAATAGCCATGCCTTCTTGGAGGGAGGAAGGCTGCCACCCAGGGCAAATTGTGTGTGTGACTCTGAGAGTGCTCAGGGACTCATGACATCACCAGGGGCAGCTCATACAGCACCTGTGTGAGGCAAGGGGCTATCCATCCCAGATATCCATGCATCATGGGGAACTTTTGTCCTGACTAAAGATGGCAGCCAAAAGAGGGTAAAAAACACTGCAGGGGCAGGGAAGACACTGGCAAAGATGGCGGACACTAACACACCATAGGAAGGATGGATTTGAGATCATTCAGGAAGTTCCAGGCTGAGCATTTAAATTAAGGCAGGCTAAAAGAGAAGAGGGACCTACTGTAGGAGACCATTCTGCGTGGTGTGGGCCCAGCTCCCACTTGGAGATGCACAGGGCCCACGTCCATGGATAGATTCTCCCATGGGGAATCAGGCCTGCAATGTGCTTAGGCCACTTTGAGTCTTGCTTTTGCTAAAAACTCCCTCACCCTAAATTGGGACATGAAGTGCTTATTATAACTTCCTAAAATCCATGCTAAACCTTCCTAGGATGAGTGTAATCGGTTCAACCACTTTTCCCTTTTTCATTTGCAAATATCCATCTTCTGTGATGTGATTAGCAGCATTGGCTCCTTTGTTGTCTGTAAAATGTAACCACCTAAAGCGAACCTGTGCATAGTAAATGAGGACCATAATGTGATGTGGGGAGAAACCCAATAAAGGCTAGTCTTGGCAAGGGCCAAGGCTTTTGCTTCCCTTGAGAGAAAAGCCATGCTGTCCCTTTTTCTCCACAGGACTCGGTAGTCCATGTGAATGTCTCATTTCATCCATAATGCTGCGGACACTGCAGGCCAGTGTCTGCATCAACCTACCAGATCTAGGGTGAAAGAAGAGGTCTGAAAGTCAGTTTACTGAGTTGTCAGAGCTGGCAGTGTGACAGGGGACCTGCCCAGCTACCCAGATTCGAGTCTGCCTGGAGGCAGATTCCACTCTGCCAGTGGCAGAGCTGGTAGACCTGCCTGGTCACCCGGACTTGTGAAAGATGCTTGGAGCTGAACTGGTACCAGGAATGCTGAGCTGTAGACTTCTGCTCTTCTGAAAGACAGTATCACTGAGTGACATATTCTGAAACTGGCCTAGCTTGGTAAAGGAGACAGGATTACGGTTATTTCTGGTTGTTTTTAAAGGGAGCAGGACTCAATAGCAGAAATCTGCCATTATTCTAAATCTGTATAACCTTTAAATAAACAACCCCTTTTGTTTTTCACCAAACTCTTGCAATGGGAGTTACACTTCTTGGTGGCAGGCAATTGAACCTCATACCTATCCCAGAATCGCATTGATGGGGTTCTCCACCATAATGTCCTGAGCTACCACAAGAAAACTATACAAAAAGATATACTTGAAAACTCTAAATAAATCAAGGTGGAATAATTAAAAATCTTCAAGAAGCCCCCAGGAAGACAAAAAAAGAGAAATAGAGTAAACAATGAAACAGCAGACTTAAGCTCTATCATTTAAATAATTACCTTAAATATAAAAGTTTAAATATGTAAATTAAAAGATAGAGACTCCCAAACTCTTTCATGAAGCTAGTGTCATCCTAATCCCAAATCTACATAAAGATACAGCAAAGAAAGAAAACTACAGGCCATGAACATAGATGCTAAAATCCTCAACAACATACTGGCAAACTGTGTCCAGCAACACATGACAAAGATCATACACCATGACCAAGTGGGATTCATCCCATGGATGCAAGGATGGTACAATATTTGTGAATCAATAAACATAATACATGACATAAACAAAAAGAAAGACAAAAATCACATGATAATATCAATAGATGTGGAAGAAGAATTTGATAAAGTACAGCACTCATTTATGATAAAAACACTAAGCAGACTGGGAGTAGAGGGAGCATACCTCAATGTAATGAAGGCCATATGTGAGAGACCTACAGTCAACATCATATTCAATGGGCAAAAACTAAAAGCTTTCCCACTACGATCAGGAACAAGACAAAGATGTCCACTTTAACCATTTCCATTCAACATAGTATTAGAAGTCCTAGACCCAGCAATCAGAGAAGAAGAAATAAAAGGTATCCAAATTGGAAAGGAGGAAGCAAAACTGTCATTGTTTGCAGATGACATGATAATGTACATAGAAAATCCTATAGACTCCACCAAAAATCTACTCTACCTAATAAGTGAATTTCACAAAACAGCAGGAAAAGTCAAAATTCAGAAATCTAAGGCATTTTTGTACACCAACAATGAAATATCAGAAACAGAAATCAGGAAAAAATATCCCATTCGATATAGCAAAAAGAAAAATAAAATAGGTAGGAATAAACCTAACTAAGGAGGTAAAAGACCTGTACTCAGAAAATTAAACAACACTGAAGAAAGAAATTAAGGAAGACGCAAACAAATTCAAGCATATATCATGTTCATGAATTGGAAGAATTAACATCATCAAAATGTCCATAACACCCAAAGCAATTTATAGATTCAATGCAATCCCTATTAAAGTAACAATGACATATTTCACAGATATAGAACAAACATTTCAAATTTTTTTATGGAACCATAAAAGACCCTGAATAGCTTCTGCAATTTTGAGAAAGAAGAACAAAGTAGGAGGGATCACAATACCAGACATCAAACTGTATTACAAGGCCACAGTAACCAAAACAGACTGGTACTGGCATAAGAATCAACATATAGACCAATGTAACAGAATAGAGAGCACAGAAATAAACTCTGTCTCTATGGTCAATTAATATTCAACAAAGGGGGCAGAAGCATAAAATGGAATCAAAATAGCTTTTTCAACAAATGGTGTTAGGACAGCTGGACATGCAAAAAAATGAAACTTGATCACCAACTTACACCACACATAAAAATAAATTCAAGATTGATAAAAGACTTAAATATAAGGTGCCTCAGCATTGAAGTCCTAGAGGAGAACATATGGAGGAAAATCTCAGATATTCCATGCAGCAATATTTTCCTAATATGTCCCCTAGAGCAAGGACATAAAGGACAACAAATGGGACTTCATCAAAATAAAAAGCTTCTGCATGGCTAAAGAAAACATCAATGAAATGAAGAAGGAACCAACCATATGGGAAAATATATTTGCAAATGATGCCTCGGACAAAGGTTTCACCCCCCAAATACCTAAAGAACTCTCATGACTTCACTACAGGAAGACAAACAACCCCATTAAAAAATGGGCAAAGGACCTCAACACACACTTCTCCAAGGAGGATATACAGAAGGCCCAGAGACATATGAAAGGATGCTCAGCATCACTAGCCATTGCAGAGATGCAAGTTAAAACCACAATGAGATACCACTTCTCACCAGTCAGAATGGTCATCATAAACAAATCAACAAACAACAAGTGTTGGTGAGATTGTGCAGAAGATGGAACCCTTGTACAGTGTTGGTGGGAATGCAGACTGGTGTGACCACTGTGGAAAACAGTATGGAACTTCCTCAGAAAACTAAAAATGGACCTGCCTTTTGATCTGGCAATTTCACTCCTGGGATCATACCGTAATAACCCTGAAACACCAATCCAAAAGAACCTATACACTCCAATGCTCATAGCAGCACAATTTACAATAGCTAAGTGCCAGAGGCAATCTAAGTGTCCATCAGTAAATGAGTGGGTCAAAAAACTATGGTACATTTACACAATGGAATATTATACAGCAGAAAGAAAGAAGGAGCTCCTACCCTTCCTGATAACATGGATGGAACTGGAGAGCATTATGCTAAGTGAAATAAGCCAGGCAGTAAAAGACAAATACGATATGATCTCACCTATAAGTGAAGCCTAATCAACAAAAACAAACAAGCAAGCGAACTATAACCAGAGACATTGAAATAATGTCTCATGGTCAAAAAAGTCTCAAAGGAGAAAAATACATAAAGCTGAGTGAAAATGAAAAGGCAACATACTAGGGACACAGATAATGAGTAATGAAAGGGAATCTTATAGCACCGAATCCTCACACTAGAATAAAAGGAAAATCTCAAGTCAATAATATAAGTTCTTGCTTTAAGATGCAAGAAAAGAAATAAGCCCAAAGCAAGCACAAGGAAGGAAATAATAAAGAGCAGAAATCAATGACATTGAAAACAGAAAAACAATAAAAAATAATGAAACCAAAAGCTGATTCTTTAAAAAAAATCAATAGAAATGATAAACCTCTAAAAAGAAAAAAGACATTATATATATATATATGGAATCCCTGTTGGAGATTATATATGTATTTTTTTCTCACATCACCAATACCAGGAATGAAATAGGAGATGTCATTAAAGAGCCTACAGCCTTTAAAAGGATAAGGGAATATTATAAGTAACTTTACTCTCATAAATTCCATACTTTGAAGAATAAAGATAATTGCTTGAAAACCACAAATTACCAAAACTAACAAAGATGAAACATGTAATCTGAATAGTACTATAGCCATTAAAGAAATTGACAAAGTCTTTAAAAGGAAAGAACCTGAACAAGGCAGGAGAGGGTGGGCAACAGCCTCCACCTCTCAACCAGACTCTCAGTCAGCTATCTGGTCAGCAACCCCACCCAGCCTGGTGTACTGCTGGCCCTCCCCGCTACACAGGGAAGGCCATGTCCCTGGGACTCAGCAAGGATAAGAATCAAAAATTATAATGAGAGTAGAGATTAAAAAGTACCCATTTAAATCCTTGGGCTAAGATTTGTGTAACTGATTCCCTTTGTGTGAGGCAACTGATCAATTTGTAATTATTGGAATGTTTTGTGAGTTTTTTTAAAGATTGTGTCATATTAGACTTTGGTTTTAATTAAATGATTAAAGAGTGTTTACATTTGCCATATTTGAATGCCTAACATAATTTAATTTGTTAAGTGATATATATGGAATGTTACCTAAATACTTGAAAGCATCTTTATTTAATATGTGAAGAAAACTAATTATTTGACATGTTCATACAGTAAATAAATTGGACATTAACAAAGTAGGAATTCTAGGAGTAATATCTTCCATGCATGAAAGCTTCTCAAATGTTGAAGATTTATCAGTAAAGAAAAAACAAATAATCAAAATTTTAATCACTGTATCTCCATCCCATTTACTGAGCGTTTCTTTTGTGCACTTAGAGACAACACCAACAATTCTACACGAGGCAAGGCTGGTCACCACTAATGATGTTGTAGCAAGGGCTGCTTCAGAACAGAGGTCCTCAAGCCTGTCTGTGTGCTGGCCTCACCAGGGAGCTTTAATATAATATGTCAGCCTGGTGTATCTTGTGTCCAATGTGGCCTGAGCATCAGCATTTATAATTCTACTGAAGGGTTTCTAATGTGCATGGGGCTGAGAACCACTGCCTCACAATCTGAGGAGGTGGGTGGAAATGAAATAAGCAAAGATGACAAGGAGGAAGATTTCATGAGCTAAGATGCAGGGGAGTGGAAAGGGCCATTGTTTGTCCAGATCACCTTCAAAGCAGATACATGTCCTGATGTTTGGAGGCAGAATTTCATTGACACCATCTCTTACACAGAGTCAGTGACTGTCCTGCCTATCTCACTGGCTGGGTGCATCAAACCAGGCTTAAGGTGGGGTCGTTAGAGGCTGGTGAAAGTGTTACTGAAATTAAGGGGTTTGTTGCTGGGGTTCTCTACCCAACAATGAGACCTGGTTGTTGCAAGATAGTTTTACTTATTCGCAGCAAGTAAAGGGGACAGGACTCACATCCAAAAGGCTATCTCCCCCAAAGGAACCCTTAGCCATTGTTTATATACACTATTTAGTCAATTACACATTGATTTCTTCCTGGCAGTTGACTACACTTATACCTTGAGGTCCCGTCAAGCTCATCAGTTTATTGCTCCATCTGCAAAATACTGTGCTACATTTTAACATTCAGCAAGAATAACCTTTAGTAAGAAAGATCCAGACCTTGAGACCCTTGTCCTGTCTAACAGAACCCTGTGGGAGGGGAGGTGGCCTTGTCCAGACTGAAGTGGGAGGACAACATCCTGACCCCGTGGTTCTACTGAAGCAAGACAGCCTTGCTGATTGTTGGCAGCCTGCCATGCATTGTGTGCAGCAGGACTAAATGTTGGGAGTAGACAGTCGACATTTGTGTGGAATTTCTTTCCTTTCTGTGTATACTTACTGAGAACCTTTTAGTATCATTTTGGCAGGCATTGGATAGAAAGTAATAGTGTATGGAACAGAACCTTGAACCCATAAAAGAGATCCAGACAAGCAGATGATCACAGCCTAGTGTGATAAGTGCACAGTGATAACTATGAGGTCCTAAAGAGCAAGTAGCTCATAGAGGCAGACTCCAGCAGTGGTCAGGAACATAGGCTCTGTAGCCAGACTGTGTGGGATGTGAGCTTGAGAAAGTCACTCTATTTCTCTGGGGCTTGCTTTCAACATCATGAAAATAGGAATTTATATTAAATAAAAGAATATGATATAATACATTTGGCTCAGGGTTTTGGGGAGGTGTGTTAACACATATAAAATACAATAGTGACTAATATGTGATTAGTACTTAGTATATGTTATTTATTATTGTTACTATTATTATTAACAATAACCTTTAGGGATCTAGGAAATCTTCTTAAAAGGGGTTATGGGGGTGTTGGATTGTGAAGGAGAATAGCAGTGTTTTGAGTGCTATTGAAGAATGAGGAAGACTTCCAGGCAGAGGGAAGAGCATGTGCAGAAGGCCCAGAGGCAAAAGACAACATGTGGCCCTCATGGAAACACAAATATTTTGGTAGGAATGGAGCAGGCATGGAGGGTTCAGAGGCCAGGGGTCCCAGGGAGGCCAGGTCTCATAAGGCTGCAAATGGAGACCAGTAGGTTCACAGATATCTTCCTCAGAGGATCATATTTTATGAATATTTAGTAACTCTGTGGACTTATGTTTAAAAATTTTAAAAGGATCTTTTATAATTATAGTTTTCATTTGGAAGATATTTTTAGTGAGTAAGATTTAGATTTAAGCCAGGGTCCTGACTAGGGTGCCTCAAACTATAACCCTTGGTTACCCAGGAACCCTGAATCAAAAGTTTTATAGAGTCAGTCTCTCTCTCTCTTTCTTTCTCTCTCTGTCTCTGTTATGTAGTATAAGTAGTAAACTAAGGCAGAGAGGATGAGGGAGTCATATGTCACCTTTTGACCCAGCAGTCCTGAGCCTGGTCAGATAAGAATGCCAGGCATTCCAAGAATCACAAGCAGAACTGTGATAGCTCAGGAGGAGGGGAGCCCTTTGAAATTCTGTGTGTATTCCTTCCTTGGGAAAGAAAGCTTTTGTATAACTCCTGGAATTCCAATAGTCGGTGCACTCAGATTACCTGAAGGCCCACTTGTAACCAGGTGCTTGAATGTATAGACCAAACTTACTAAAAACTTTATTTCCTCTACACATGAGGCATTCAGACTAGCTGGGTGCCTGCTTGTAGTTCGAGTTTGTGTGTGTTTCATAAATAAACTTGCTAACTCATTTCAACCATATGCGTTTGTCTCTGTACTGCATTCCCTCACAAGCAAGGCAAAAACTGAGGAGGGGAAGCCCCCTAACTTGGATCTCCCCAATAACACCTACATATATAAATATATGTATGTATATCATACATATGTATATGTGTATATATATGCATTTGTGTATACTTTTATGTATATGATGTGTCTAGCTGTATTAACTATACCACTAGGTACTCTCTTATTTTCTTTCCTTGTTTCAAGTAGACCGCATATTTCTATTAGCTTTAGGATCACTGCTATGGGCAACGGAAGCCTGGGTGGGGCCAGCCTCATAGATGGGCATGGAACCTAAGTTGCTCACCACTGGCCCTGGGTCTGGAAGAGCTCCATGCTTGGTTTAAAACTGTGCTATTTTCTGTCTGAGATGCTTAAAAACCTTTGTACAAGGAGCCCTACATTTTCATTTACAGTGGGTGCTACAGATGATGTAGACAGTCTTGTGTATGGGGCCCTGACTATTAGTTGATTTTCCTCATTAAAAGATGTAAAAAACTGAGGCTTAAAGAGGTGCCCATCATCTGTGATTGGGAGTGGATGACAGACTGGGCCAGACTGGCCAATGCCTTTTTGTTAAATACAGAGATAGCCAAGTGTTCTATTTGAATTTGGGGGAAAGACATAATTAATTTCAATCATTTTCTTTGAATCAATAAGCAAATGTGCCCCTCCCCAGAAGAGTTGCCTCTTGCTGTGGGCCTTTTGAGGGCTTTTTCCAGTAGCAGAGGACTTCCTGGTATATCCTACCCAGGATTCAGGCTCTAGGACTGGCCAGGGCCCAGCCACCAAGCTCAGAATCAGCTGGGACTGAGGAGAGAAAGGGGCAGAGCCAGTTCATGTACTGACTGGTATACCAGGAGCATTCAAGGTGGGAAAGCTGGGATTCTAGTGGTCTCCATCCAGGCTGCCAGGCTGGGTGCCCAGAGCTGCTACCACACCTGTACATTGTGGCTTGCACATGGGGCTGCATTATCCACACCACCAGGCTCATGCTAGTGATGAGAGTGAGAGGGGCCCCTGCTCTCTACCTGGCTCTCACTCCAGGAGCCTCCCTCTCACTCTCATCAGCAGGGATACCTTCAGGAGATCAGTTTTTGAGATCAGTTTTATGTCATTGTGAGTCAGTTCTAAGGAGTGAAATTCATGGTTAGTTCCTGGCAGGTGAAAGGAAAGTTCTCCCACCATGCACCAGGCACGCAAGTATCTTACTTGCAGACCTGGATGTTTCTCCAGAATGGGGGTGGAGGGCAGGGCTGAGGCTTCTAGGGGCTGAGCCTGGGTAAATGCACCTAGTTCCCTCATCCTCCCCATTCTCACTCATAGAACACAGCTGCAAAGGACCTTCATGATTCTATAGTCAAACTTTAGCATCCCCATCAAGGGGCTGAGCAGCATACCCTTAGATGGGACTGGGAGGGGAGACCCCTACTCCAGAAGTCACCCATTCCACTTTTGGAAGGTGTCAGCTTGGCAGGGCTGAGTTACATTTCCCAGAATTCACTTTCAACTGTATTTCTTATTCAGGTGGGTCACAGGAAGATTCTTGAGAGACTGGGAAGGTTGATGGACAAGAAGCAGCAGACCACTATGGTTGCTGATAGCTCATTCACTTGATGGCATGAAGCTACAGCCAGGACTGCTCCTCCAAATCCTAGCCAGGTGTGTGTGTGTTTAACCCCAAAATGGAGACCCTAGCTTCTGTGGGACACCCTTGTCACCAATTCAGAAGCAACAAGAATGGACATGGTTTCAGTCTGGCTTCCCACTTATAGGTTCAGGCCTGCTCGAGGCCTTCCTTTCCTGACAGCTGTCCTGTGGACTGTGAGCTGCAGCCTCAGCTATGAGGAGCACAGCCCTACAGAGGATGCTCAGCTACACCCCTCCCATGAGTGGGTTAGGCCTACCCAGGATTCAGGTTCTAGGACTAGTTTCTTCCTGAGTTCACAAGAACCCTTTCTTTTTCCTGACTGTACAACAGAAGGAGCAGCCAAGGAAGAAACTTAATCCATTCTGGGTTTGTTTGATTTTCCATCTGGAGACTAAATTCTAGGCCAGGCTGGGCCTCCTCTGTCTCATTATCACTCATCAGGCATTTCAGGCTTGGTAGCCTGTTTGCACTGTGGGATTTGGCTGCAAGGGGGCTGCAAGGGCCTGGCAGGGACCCTGCCTCACCGAAGAAGTACCTGTCTACCCTGCCTCTTGCTCCCAGGGGTAGAGTAGTGTGGAGTAGAGCCACATAAGCTGGCTGAGGTTTTCTCCTGTTTCTCTGTGGTTAACTGTTTTCCTAAGTCATTGAATATTCCAGGCCCCTCACACACACCCTTCTTGCCCCATGGCTCAGGTCTCTAACAGATATGAAGAGAGGACTAGAAATTGACCTATCTGTTTGATATGTTTCTTCACTACTATCATCCAGCAGCCTGGGGTTTTGTTCTGTGGCTTCACTCCTTGGCCCAGGTAAATCATTCAGTTCTCAGTTAGGCTTTTTCTTTGTGACAATAAGGCAGTAAGACTAATTCCCTGACAACTTTACCCCTGGATTCACAGAAAGAGTCAGCTAACCCCCCAAATCTAGGTAGAGGCCAGACCCTATGTTATCCTTGCTCCACCCAGACTCCTTAGTTTCTGCCACATATAGATACTGTCTATATTTGTTAAGCTCTCCATCCATTATTTCTATGATTTTAATACTCTCATAGCCTTGGCACAAAGATCTCTCTCAAAATAGTCAGTCTTAGGAAACTCAACAAATATTTCTGGGATCCCAAAGGAGAAACAATCAAGGCAGGGTTGTGGCCTTAGAGTTTGACTCATGTATGTTTAGTATTGCTAAGGACAACAACTGTGGGTCAGGTACTGCTGGGAGTATCATTTGGGCTTGCAGTGGCATCTATGAAAGGACACATCTGTTCCAGATAGTTCCTATGTGGAGAGTTGCAGGCAGGTCTATAGGGCTTGCTTCTAAATTTCTGCGAGCTTCCAAGACCTGGGAGAGTCTGAGAAACTGGGCCTCAAAATGGTACTAGTCTTCTCTGATTTCCTGGGAGCAGCTTGGGAGCCAGCACAGGAACCCACCCACCTGGAAAGTACCATTTCAGGCAACTTCTGGGAGCTCTGTGGACACTGTGAATTGCTCCTGTTCTCTAACTATGGATGCAGATTGGCTTAGAGATTCTTTAAGATGTGAAGTGAAAGGCAAAGAAATCAGTTCCTTCTGCCTCTTCAGCTGGAGCTCAGCTGAGGGCTGCCATCCTCACTGAGGGCTGGCTGGGAGACTGCCAAGTCATTACCCCCACATTCATCCCAGCCCCTCATAGGATCTTCCTGGTGGTGGGAGAATCAGGAAGAATGGACAGGACACCACTTGCCACATGGGCTCTTCCAGGCACCCATGGGGAAGCAGGACAGTAACTCTGATCCCCCTTCCTTCCCCATTGCCTCTCCTTTCCCTTTCTCCCACCACCCAAGCCTGGTCTCTTCTGGAAGGTGAGAGAAGTTTGGCTTAAGCTTGTAGTGCTCCTAACCCTTTGCCCCACTTGGTTTTCAGCCCTTTACTCCACTTGTCCTGAAAAAGATGATTTTCTTAACTCCCCCACTCCCACACCAACCAATGAATCTTTATTCACAAGAGCACAACCTTGGGATCAAATCTATGTTTGCATCCAGGTTCTCCCATCTGCTAACTGGGTGTATTTGGTGAGAGACTTTAATGCCTCAATCAAATAGAGAAAGTCATAGCTGTTAGGATGATTTGTGAAGGTATCCGGTAGAGACCAGCACACTGTAGGCATCTTATACATATAGAGCCCCATTTATTCTTGCTGTTGCCCTGCTAGTTCAACTACAGTTGCTCAATAACTCTTCTTCATGCCCTTGACCAAGGAAACTGCTCTCCTTTGGGCAGAAGAGCCTGGGACTCTGTGGCCCCAAGCTGCATGCTCATGGCCAGGAAGCCATCAACAGAGAACCCAACTCATAAAGCAGTCCTCCCATGAGGGACTGTTGTTTCATAGAAAGCTTATCCTGTAATCAAAGCTGTGAGGTTTTTTTTCCCCCTTTTTATTGAATTTATTGGGGTGACATTGGGTTAATAAAATTATATAGGTTTCTGGTGTACAATTCTATAATACATTATCTGTATGTTGCATTGTGTGTTTGCACCCCAAATCAAGTCTCCTTACATCATCATTTCACCCCCTTTTACCTTCTTCTATCACCCCATACCCCCATTTCCCAGTGGTAATCACCACACTGAATGTTTAAGAGTTTTGGGGTTGGGTGTTGCTTTTTTTTTTTTTTTGCTTAATCCCTTCACCTTTTTTGCCCAACACCCCAACCCTCTTTTCTTCTGACAGCAGTCTGTTCTCTGAGCCTGTTTCTAATTTGTTAGTTTATTTTGTTCATTAGATTCCACATATGAGTGAAATCCTATGGTACTTGTCTTTCTCTGTATAATCAAAGTTTAAGCAACACAACAGCCTCTCTTACTTCACATGACTGAAGCTTACATAGTAACTCAGTGATTTAAAAGAAATCTAGTGTTGGCATATTATTATTCCTGGCTAAAAAAGAAAAGAAAAGAAAAATAGAGAAGAGAGAAAGAAAAAAACTACAAATGCAGATTTTATAGTTTTTTAAAAAATATTTTTTAAAGAGAGAGAAGAAGGGAGAGAGAGAAACATTGATGCATTCATTGTTCTACTTATTTATGCATTTATTGGTTGATTCCTGCATGTGTCCTGCAAGTTCAAGTGATTGAACTTGCAACCTTAGTGTGTAAGGATGACACTCTAACCAACTGACCTACCCAGGCAGGGCTACAGATGCAATGTTTTATCCAAGCTCAAGAGAAAGCCTGCAACTATGCTTATATCCTGGTCAGCCAGATTCCTGAGTTGTACTATTTGTGGTCCTAGGGTAGGCAGAGCCTCATCAGAGCTGGCTGAACACTTTCCAGTATACTTGATTTATTTTTCTTTTTTTGCTTAATTAATATTTTTAAATTTTTTATTTTCATTATATTTTTCATTGTAATTTAGTGCCTTTACATCCCTCCCCCCATCATAATCACCACACTGTTGTACATTTCCATGTGTCCTTTTTCCTTTTTGCTCAATCCCTCCATCCTCTCCCCTCTACCCCCTTAGCTATCATCCTGCTCTCTATCTATGAGTCTGTCTCTATTTTCCTTGGTAGTGCAGTTTGTTCATTTGGTTCCACATATGAGTGAAACCATATGATATTTATCTTTTCCTGACTGGCATATTTCACTTACCATAATGTTCTCCAGGTCCACCCATGCTGTCACAAAGGATAAAATTTTCCGCTTTTTTATGGATAAGTAGTATCTCATTGTGTAATGTCCTATAGTTGTTTTATCCACTCATTTACTGATGGACACTTGGGCGGCTTCTATATATTGGCGATTGTAAATAATGCTGCAATGAACATAGGGGTGCTTATGTTCTTTCTAATTAGTGTTCTGGGTTCCTTCAGATATTTTCCCAGAAGTGGGATCACTGGGTCAAAAAGCAGACTCATTTTTAATATGTTGAGGTATCTCCATACTACTTTCCACATGGGCTGCACCAATTTATCAGATATATCTCCCCAGACAAGGGAAACAAAAGAAAAAATAAACAAATGAGACTATATGAAACTAAAAAAGTTTTGCACAGCAAAGGAAATCTTCAACAAAATACAAAGACAACCCACAGAATGGGAGAACATATTTGCCAATATATCTGATAAGGGGTTAATATCCTAAATTTATAGAGAACTTACAAAACTCAACACCAATAAAATAAACAACCCAATTAAAAGAATGGATAAAGGACCTGTATAGACATTTCTCCAAAGAGGACATACAGATGACCAATAAGCATGTAAAAAAGATATTGAATGTCACTAATCATCAGAGAAATGCAGACTAAAACCACAAAGAGATATCTCACACCAATCAGGATGGCCATCATCAATAAATCACCAAACAACAAGTGCTGGTGAGGATGTGGAGAAAGGGGAACCCTTTTGTACTGTTGGTGGGAATCCCCTCCTTTTTTATAAAAGTTGTGCAGTGAGGATAGAGAGTGGGCACTGATGAATGGGGCACTGGACAATGTTGGCAGCTGCAAGGGCCAGCACTAGGAAATGAGACCTGGGATATGCAGAATACTGCTGCTAACACAGATATGGTCTGAGGAAAGTGACAGGTCCTTCCAGGTCCTTTGTTTTCCCCACTGTAAAAGGAGTCTCACCTAGGTCCCCATCAGTGAATGAATGGATCAAGAAACTATGGTACATTTACACAATGGAATTCTATGCAGCAGAAAGAAAGAAGGAGCTCCTACCCTTTGTGACAGCATGGATGGAACTGGAGAGCATTACGCTAAGTGAAATACGCCAGGCGGTGAAAGACAAATACCATATAATCTCACCTTTAACAGGAACCTAACCAACAAAACAAACAAACAAGCAAAATATAACCAAAGACACTGAAATTGAGAACAGGCTGACAGTGACCAGAGGGGAGGGAATTTCAGAGAAAAAGGGGAAGAGTTTAGAGCAACAAGTATAAAAGACACATGGACAAAAACTAGAGGGTGTGGAAATGGGAGGGAGGTGGGGAGGGCTGGGATAGGAGTAGAAGACAGGAAACTGTACAAGAACAACAATTAAAATGTAAAAAAAAAGAAAATTTTAAAAAAGGAGTCTCTACAGTCTCAGTGAAATTGATAGCAGGTGCTTTTTTTGTCCCTCTGGGACAATGGGGGCCAGAAACTGTCCCTACTTTAGTCTTTTCCTGACTCCCAACACTCATAAGACTTATGGGTATCCTGGGGACTTGCCCACTGCCAAGCTGCAGCAAGAGCTGAGCAAGCACCAGAAGGGGCCAACCCATAGACCTCAGAGAATCTGCAGAGGGCAGTTAGCCAGTGTGGAGAAGCCTCCCTCAAGAATAATAGCACAAATGGCCACTATTTACCAAGCTCTTACCATGTGCCAGGCATACTCTTCATCCTCACAACAGCCTTGTGAGTCCAATGTGGAAAATGAGGTCCAGACAGGTTTGGTCACATGTCCAAAGTGTCTAGCCAGAAGACTCAGGGGGCCTGAACTACTTCTTGAGCTGGCTACTCAAGAAGCTACAGAAAGCCCACCCAAGAAGGATCCTGGGGATAGTACATGGATATGCCTCTGGCTGTAGACAACTTGGGCACGATGTCTCCACTGTGCTTTGATTCACCCTGCCTGTGGTCACAGGTGATGCATGAAAATGGCTGAGTCCTGAGGGGCCTGCTGTCCAGGGCTCTGCAGTCGCTGGGTCCTTGCCTTCTCTGAGCCTTGGGCAGAGCCTACACAGAGAGCTAGCTCCCAAACACCAGGCATGGCATTGGACTCCCTATTTCATGATTTACCCATTATACAAATGGGGAAACTGAGCTCCAGAGAAATTCAGTGACAGTCTAAGATCACCCGACTTGTGAACAAACCCGGCTTTGCTTCACTGCAAAGCTGATGGATGGGCCTGCTCAGCTCTATAAGGGGCAATGCTGACTTCATCCTGCCACTGTGCAATCAGCATCACCTCAGCAGCAGCACTCACCTCACTGGCTGTGGCATGATTTGTCAGGATGTGTGTGGAACATAAATTACACAATGCTCAACACCTAGAAGGTGCTTGAGAAAACAGGTAGCAACTAATGCATGCATTTGGTTTTATCATGTACCCAGCTCTGTTGTTAGTGAGCCACACATACTCCTTTGTCCTCACTACATTTCTGTGAGGTAGGCACCAGTGTAATCTCCATTTTACAGATGAAACAACTGAGGCTCAGAGTGGTGGGCTCATCAAAGATTCCATGGGACTAGGACTTGAACTTAGAGTCCACACTCTGACCGGTGGTTTCCTCCCTCTCTTCTCTTGCAGTCTGGGGGAAGAGCTGAGGGGGACCCAGCCTGGCAGACATGAGGAAAGACCTGTCAGGGCAGAATGCCATGAACTGTGGGAGGCCTTGGAGGTGGGAGGATGTGGTGAATTTTAGAGCTGAGTATTTCATGTTTGAAATTCTCTCCTGACACTCTCCAGATGCAGGAAGTGGTTGAAGTACACACTATTCAGAAACCATCCCAGATGAATAATCTGACACTAAAATAGAAGGGAAAGCAGTTTAAATGTGGGGGGATGTTTGCCTGCAGTGCAAGGACCATGCAGTGTAGAAAGTGTTCTTCACCAGAAATTCGGGAGGCCTACCTGAGGGTTGCTGCTGTCCATGTGCACTTGTCAGACAGTTTTATCTTCATGGTTCTGAGATGTGAATGACAGGGTTAACTAAGGGGGCAGACCTACCACAGAACAAGAGACCCATATAGCATAGGCCTATGGTAATGCCTAAGAGAGAGTATTTTCTAAATAAAATCCAACAAATGATATTTCCATTTTTAATTCTTGGCCAACAAGAATCCTATGTGGGCCTGGGCCTCAGGGCCCAGGACCCTACCCCCTCAGCCCTCCTCACTGAAGCTAGACCATGTCAGGGACCAGTATGTTGTCTCCAACTGCCAGAGTCAGGTCAAAAATGCCCAGGCCACTGCACAGGAGGTTCAGGGTCTGCACTATGTCCAAAGTGTCAGTAGTGAGAAAAACCTGTTTTCACTAGGGCCCTGCACACCCCTTCTTGGGGCAGGGTGCTGTGGGGACAGTAGCTCTGGAGTCACTTCTGCCTGGTTGGGTGGCCCAGGTTGAGGTCATAACCTCACTGGGCTTCTGTTTCTTCATTTGCCAAGCAAGGATAGTGATGCCTCCCTGTGGAATGATTGCTGACAGGCCACTCTGGGCAGAAGAGAAAGCAAGAAGAAAATGCCTATCGCTGGCATCCTGGAGAAGAGAACAAGGAAGGAAGCAGAGAGATGGGATGACGTTTCTCAGTCAGAATTAAGGAGTCTATTTCTGAGGAACAACTGGCTGGTTGGGGCACTACCACCCACAAACAGGAGTGTGGCAGAAACTTGGCATCTTGCTCCTCTGTCCCATACCCAGCCCAGCCCAGAGTATTGTGTCACCCCCTAAAAACTCTCTAACCCTCCCATCAACTCCTGTGTCTACCACCCATCTTGGGTTCACACCCTATTCCTGTGCAACAGTAACACCTCACTCTGGGTGCACTACTCCCTGCTCAACCCCTTCTGGATATATTATTGCCTGTGGGATGGAAACAATTCCTCTCTCTGGCCCCAGTTTGTCTATGCACTGCCCTCACCTTCTCTCTAGTTTCTTCCCCTACCCAGTCCTCCTCAGCCTGCTAACTCCTTGCTCCTGAGTGACCACATGTCCCCCTGCCCAAGGGCCTTGACACTTGCCATTGTTACCCCTCAGCCTCTCTCCTTTGCACATGGTTTTCTATTTCATCCTTCAGATACTTGGCCTCCTTGACTAGGAAGCACCCTGAAGTGTCTGATGCTCATGCATCAGCAATCCAGCTCTGTCATGGAGTTTCTACACTTAACATCTGCCTCTCCCCATCTCTAGAGGGTGATCTTCATGAGGGCAGGAGCCCCTGTGCCCTAGGGCCCCATGGAGGACACAAGAAGAGGGGCTGAACACAGAGTGGGGAGTCTTTGGAGGAGGGTTACATAAGCATCATCTTAGAAGAGTAGCTTTCATGGACTATAACTATTATGTTTCAGTGAGATGGAGTGTGCAGGGAGTTGGCCCCTCTCTCCTGAATACACCTCTGTGTGTCCAGAGAAGACATGAGGATTCCTGGATTGTGTCAGGAACAATAATAGGAGTGGAAACCTTCTCTGCCAGGTCCCTAAGACTGCACACTTGGGCTGCAGCAGGGATCACAAACACCTGTGACACTGGAATCACAACCTAGAGCTCACCTGGCAAGCAGGTGAAGTGAACTAACAATTATCATCACTAGATCTATCCGGAGAGGAGGGCCAGCTCAGGCATATCCCAACTAAAGAAGATGTTTGATCTTCATTTAAAGCAGGAAGGACAGTCTTCAGAAGACCCAAGGAAGAAATTTTGGAGGGATGCAAGCTTGGAAGTATGGAAGACAGGTATGGCATATACAGGAAACTGTCATTGGTGGCCTTTGAGGGAAGTGTTAGGAGAAGAGGACCAGGCTATAAGGTAGCAGAGAAGTATAAACCCCTAAAGGATTTAAAGCAGATTTTGCTGCAGGAAAGGTGACCTTAGCAACCATGGGGAGCCCTCCCAAAGGGTAGAAGGGAGGTCTGACATGGGGAGAGGGGAGGACACTGTGGCCACACTACAGCAGGGACAGGGGAGGCATGAAGCAAGGCCAGCTCACAGGAGAGCAGCAGGGACAGACGGCCGGCTGGCAGACAGAACCCAGCACCCTGCTGCCATCTGCTATAGGGGTGACTGAGACTATAGCTTGCTCAGGACAGAACTAATCTAACAGCAGTACCTGTAACTGTCACAGATGGCTAAGTATCTTCCCATTCTGGTCCCATCTGTTGGCCTCACGCTCTGGAGGTGGCAGCAGGCAGGGAGAGGATATTGATGAAGAAACACAGGAAAAAGGACTTAGAAACTATGATAAGTATAGGAAAGGAACAGAAGACAGTACATTGATGGAAAAATGGGTAGGGGTAAGGGCTTAATAATATTGAAAGTCAGAGAAGGGCTCTCCAAGGAAGCAGCTTTCAAGCTGAATCCCAAGAATCTGGCATGAGTTGGTCAGATAGAGTGTGGTAAGTCATTTAGATAGAGGGAACAGTGTAGATCAAGCCTCTGAGGAAGTAAAGCACATGCACCTTGAGGAGCAGACAGTGCAGAGTGGCAGATACACAATGCCAGAGGGATGGCAGGAGTGGAGGCTGAAGAAGCAATGAGGCCCTGACAGCAGTAGTGAGGCTGGCAAGGCCCGCTGAGGCTTGGAGACATCCTGGTGAGGTATTGGTGTGGCCTGCTGAGGCCTTATAGAGTTGGATCCCAGAGAGCAGGTGTCAGGTCTGGGGCCTCCGTGTCCCCAGGTCCAGCCCAGGTCCAGACACAGAGCAGGCACTTGGTGATAACCAGCCTTGCCCAGAAATGGGTGATCTTTTGGCCCCAGCACTGTGGAACCTGACAGCCCATTCTTGAGGTCTGGGGTGGTGGACCTTGGGAGGTTTTGGCTCCTGCTGGCCATGCTCTGCTCACTCTGCCTTGCCTAAAAGGAGGAGGATTCCTGGCAGGCAGCACAAACTCTTTTTCTTTGCTAATTACTACCTGACATTTTAATGTTCATGTTTCATTACCTTCTCCACTACTTGGTCCAAAAAAATAAAAACACACGAAGCCTTAGAGACCTATAAACAAAATAAAGAGAACTTTTATAAAGCCCTTTTGAAGTCCCTACTGCAGCCCAAAACTCCTTTTCTCCTTGAATGTGCCAATTTTGTGACAGGGTGTTTCAAATGAGAAAAAGCTCTGGGATCTGGGGGCACAATCACACTACCCCTCCCCCAATACATAGGCTGGAGACACCAATAAACACACTGTTGCCCCTATCCCTGGCCCTCTTGAGCCCATGTAGCTCTGACTTTTTCTGGAAAGCAGCATAAGTTACCCAGAAGAGTGTCACTTACAAGCTGAGGGGCCCAAGGCCACAGCCCAGTTATGCCATCCCTCATGTGTGACCAGAACAGATGACAGTGTTTCTGTTTCCTTGTCAAATGGGCTGTGGTGATGTTGGTAAATGAGCAGCTTGCATGCCATCTTGTGTGTGATACCATCTCATCCACTCTAGAGTTAGTCAGGTGACTTATACCATGTACACCAAATTGTGAGTTCACCTTATAACCATATCATCTTTTAAAAGATTTTTCATGAGGATGAATGCACCTTCCAAGGAGGGTCTTCCCTCAGACATAGTGTGCTCAGGTGCTCCAACATTTAACAGTGGCTTTGGAGTAATCAGGTTGGGTGGCCTATTCTGAGTTGCCTTCAATAACTGCTTTTCTGAGCAGCTCAGTAACAATTTTGCTGTCAGGATGCTCTTAAACTTAAACATAATGGTGAGGTCTTTTTGAGGTTGCTCTACAGTTCACACAAACCAGACTCACTGGCTCCCACTTCACTTTCTTCTCTAGTCATTTTGGAAGCAGAGAGGAGTGGGCCATCATGGCAGAGTGCAATTTTCAGAGATTGCATTGGCAGTATTTCTCATTCCAATGAAACTTTGCTTCTCTCCCACACAGAAGTGGAGGCCAGTCCCCTTCCACTGTGAATATGGGCTGAGAGCAGTAAAAGTCCTGTAACCCCAGAATGCTAATGCCATGTTGTGAGAAGTCCAAGCCCAAATGAGAGACAGTTAAGAGCTATAACAGCTAAGATGTGTTTCTATCTGGAAGCCCAGCCTTGCAGTCATCTCAACTGATGCAGCAAACATAGGAATAAAGACATTTCCTAATGGTTCTAGTCCTAGCTGAGTCCCAGATAACAAGCAGCACAGATAAGTCAACCCCTTTAAGTCTTGTCCACATTCTTGACCATAATAACTTGGTTTTTGTTTTATACCCCTAAGTTTTCTGTGGTTTGTTAGCAGCAAATGAAAACAGAAACAACCATGAGGATATCCATATAATATGTTGCTAGAGGTCAAACCGAGAAATGAGAGATGGATAGTGTGACCATATAATTTGTTGTTTCACATGGAATACTTTTGAATATATAAGAAAACTGTAAATATGTATGTCAGAATAATAGGCATAAACTGGAATTCTGGACTCCTGGCCACCCTAGCAATGGGTCTACCACATAACTGATACTCTTTCCTTCCCTTCCTATACTGCAGGGGACAAAGCTTGGGCTTGGTTTTAGAAGATCTGGATTTATTTTCCTGTGTCATTTTATCAGCTGAATGACATTGGATATGTTGTCTAGGTATTCTTAGGTAACTCTCCCAAATCTCAGTTTTCTAGGCTACAAAATAAAAATAATACCTTTCTTCAATCTTCATGTCATACCAATCAACCCTTTATCCCTTTAACATCACAGAAATTGTCTTGAAAACATTCCTCAGTGACTGGCTCATTAATCCAAACCACCCTGTTTGGTTTTCGTTTTACATACCCCTCTGTGGTATCCAGCCGTGGTGTCATTTTGTGTGTCACTTTGACTAGTCCACAGACATTTTGGCAAACATTATTCTGGGTGTGTCTGTGAGGGTGTTTCTGGATGAAATTAACATTTGAAACAGTAGAATGAGTAAAGCAGATTGCCTACCTCAGTGCAGGTGAGCTTCATCCAATCCACTGAAGGCCTGAACAAAACAGAAAGCTGAACAAAAGGGACTTCGCTGTCTGACCTGGCCATCCATCTTCTGCCTTTGGACTTAGACGGGAACTTACGCCATCAGCTATATTGCTCTCAGACCTTCAGAATGCAGATCCTGGGACTTAGCTTCCATAATTGCATGAGCCAATTCCTTATAATAATTAAGTAAATAAATATCCTATTGGTTCTATTTCTCTGGAGAACCTTGACTAGTACATCAATCCTCCTTGGCACCCTGTTATTGTAACATTTTTTCCTTTAGTTTCTGCAGCATCTCTCTCAGTTGAAAGAAGAATTCTCTTAATGGGCTCATCATTAAACTTGACATAGATGAGGGAAGAAGCAGGGGATTCGAAGATTGGTTGGGAGAAACTTCTTAAACTAAAGCAGAAAGAAAAAAGGAATGAGGAAAAAATAAAACAATGTTTTAGAAATGTGGGATATTATCAAAAGATGTCAAATGACACAACTGAAATATCATAAGGAGAGGAAAGATTATAAAAAGGCAGAAGAAATATATGAAGTAATAATGGCAGAGAACATTCCCAAATCAATGACAGACACTAAACAACAGATCCAGGAGGCTCAGAGAACACTAAGTAGGATAAATACCAAAGACAAAAATAAAACAAGAAAATACACCAAGGCATACAATATTTAAGTGGCAGAAAACCAAAGACACAGAGAAAATCTTGAAAGAATCCAGAGGAGGACAATACCCACCTTACCTATAGAGGTACAAGGATAAGGACTACAGAAAACTCCCTTTAGGAAGTAGGTAAGCAAGAAAGCAGTGAAACGAGACATTTAAAGTATTGATAGAAAAAAGACACCATTCTACTATTCTATATCTAGATGAATTATCTTTTATCTAGATAAGGAGAATAAAGACTTACTCAAGCAAACACACCTGAGAGAATTTGTCATCAGTAGATCTGCCCTGTAAAACATGTTTAAAGACATTCTTCAGGCAGAAGGAAAACATAGTTCAGAAACAGGGATCTAAATAAAGAACAGAAGAACACCAAAGAAGGATTAAAGGTAAAATATTTATTTTTATATTCTTAATGATCCAAATAGGACTGTTTATATGTAACTATTGTTGTAATGATATGACTGTTGTAATGATGTATCATTATTATAGCATATGGATAAGTAAAATGACTAACATCTTCACAAGGAAGGTAGTTTCACCACACTTAGTGTTATGTTACAATACTATTTAAAGGTGGACTAAGATTATTTTAAATGTCTATTGTAAACTATAGAGAAACTATTGAAACTTTTTAAAGTATAAATTATCAGCCAAGATTGATGATAAATATAATCATATAGAAGTTCAATTAAAATCAAGGCAGAAAAAGTGAGAGGAAAAAACAAAAACTAAATGCAATAAATTTAATAGTTATTAAAATGGTAGATTTTAATTGAACTATACCAGTAATTACTTTAAATGTAAATGCTCAACAGCAATTCTACTCCTACATATATACCCAAAAGAAGTGAAAACCTGTGTCCACAAAGAAATTGAATGCCAATGTTATAGGAGCATTATTCAACATAGCCAAAAAGTGGAAAAAAGCCCTGTGTCTATGAACTGATGAAGGGATAAACAAAATATGGTGTATCCATACATTGGAACATTACTTATGCTAGAAGATAAATGTAGTGACTTTACATCAGGGGAGAGACTGTAGATGTACTTTTACCTATTCTTAAGTGCAATTAAAAACTCTGGACATTACACATAAAACAAATGTAAGAAGACTCTGAAATGTGTAGGGAAAAAAGAAAAACCAGGTAGAGACTCCAGGATCCAAGGGAAAACATGAGGGTGAGTACCCTGGGTTTTCTTTTTGCCTCATAGATCTCTGACTTGGAGCTAAAGAAGCCAGTAACCTGAAAATGCCAAAGATGAAGGCAGTAAAAGACTCAAGAAAAGGCTGCTTCTTTTAGCCAAAGATCAAGGAAGTGGGCAACCTGGACAGACAGAAAACATTTAGACAAAACTATTGTGCTCCAGCCAAACAGAACAGAAAAACGTGGTGGTTCCACCCTTCCCCAGAGCAGCAAAGGCCATGTGGGGAGCCTAACTTACACTCTCTTCAGACTCTAACAAGGAGGACCCTCAGTACCTTCCTCACCCTGGAGAGTTGTTGAAGGTGGAATAGAGAGCCAGGACTTCTGTCCCTTCCAGGGGTTAATGAAAGCCATCTGGGGAACAGTAGTGAGGCATTCCTCTCCTTCAAGCCAGGAGAATCAGTGGAAGCCCACTCAGACCCAGAAGTCCCACCACTGACCAGCAGTAACAATGTGTTGCCCTTGGGTGTCAATACAAGTGGCAAATCTGGACTTCTCCCCTATGCTGCACAAACAACTCAGGGTCGACACCCCTTCTTTGCTTGCCAGAGCTGTGTCAGAGGAAGTCAGCTAAAACAAAAGGTTTAAATAACACCCAGACTCTCATTGCATCATACCCACAATGCCCAGGTTTCAATAAAAATTACTGTCATACCAAGAACCTGGATGATCTCAAACTGAATGATAAAGGAGAGTCAATAAATGGGAACACCAAGACAATAGGGATATTAGAATTATCTCAAGATTCCAAAACAGTCATTGGAAAAGTGTTTCAATGAGTAATTGCAAACATGAAGCTCTCAGCAAGGACATAGAAATACCTAGAGCCACCACTAAAAATATTATATGAAGATTTACACCAAAAAATACAGACAAATTAAAATTGAATTATAAAAATGCTTATGCAATCAATAGGTAGGAAGGATAAAGAAAACTGAAAAATGAGAAACAGAAAATAGGAGCAAAAGGTAAAAGGCAGATGTAAAGCCCTGACATATCAATCATTACATTAAATGTAAGTTAGTCTAATTATACCAATTAGAAGACAGATTTGGCAAAGTGAATTAAAAAAACATAACTGTATATGATCTGTAAGAAACTCACTTTCAGTATAATATTAGAAACAAGTTGAAAATTAAAGAATGGAAAAATACATATATATAAACATTAAAAGAAAGTAGGAGTGGATAAATTAAAATCAGATAAAGTAGACTCATAGCTAAGACAATTTCTAGAGACATTGAGGAATATTATATAATGATAAAGCTGGTCAATCCTTCAAGAAGATAGGAATCCTAAATGTGTAAAGATCAAAGAATGGAGCAGCATAGTATGTGAAGCAAAAAATCATGGAAACAAAAGGAAAAATAGATAACCAGCCAGCACTCCTTAAGACTGTCAAGGTCACCAAAAGCAAGGAGTCTGAGAAACTGTCATAGCCACGAGGAGCCTAAGCAGGCACGATAGCTAATGGTGATATATTCTGGGTAGAATGCTGGAACAGAAAAAAGGCATTAGATGAAAAACTAAGAAAACCTGAATAAAGCATGGACTTTAATAAAAAATAATGCATCAATTTTTGTTCATTACTTTTGACAAATATGGGAAACTGGATGTGAACAAAAACTGCACTATATTTGAACCTTTTCTGTAAATACAAAAAATCTAAATTTTAAAAGTTTGTTCAGAAAACACTACCCTTCTTTCAGATGCCCAAGACAGAAGATATAAAGATTTTGGGGTGGTTAGCTAAACTTCTTTCTCTTATTTACTTCACAGATCCACTCAATTTTAGATGAAGTTCTGTAGGTTCTACCCCTGGAGCATCTCTTCCAAGCTATCATCTCTCAGGTGTCCTCATCTTTCCTCTAGACTGCAGTTGGCAAACACAAGGCCTGCGGGCTGAATCTGGCCCTCCACCTTGTTTTATCTGGCCTGGCACCTTGTTTCTACCCAGCAGCAGTGCCAAGCTCCTTGCCCCTAATCAAGGAGCAGTTACATTTACACAGTCCTAAAATTACATTTGGCCCTTTGAAGGCAACTGTGAGGCTGATGTAGCCCCCTGTGAGAATGAGTTTGACACCCCTGCTCTAGACTGAAGCAAAACACCCCTCATAGATCTTCCTGCTTCTAATAGGCACATACTCTTTACATCATAAGTAATATTCCAAAAATACAAATATGATCATTTTCTCTAGTAGGCCCACCAGTCCCTTCAGTGGACCTCCACTTACTTCAAGGAGAAAGTGATGCCCTTTGGATCTTCTAGCTACAGATGAGGCTGCCTCCTTTTCCAGTTTTATCCTATCATCTACAACACCATACTTTGCAGCCAGTGCTCAGGTACCTAGATACTTACAGTCCTCCTGACCTGCCAAACTATTTAGATATCTCCATAATTCTTTATGCTGCCCCCACCTGCATAGACTGTCTCTGACCTCCAGTGTTCCTCTCCTGGTAAAACCTTACTTTAACTCTTATTATTCAGTTCCACAGTCCTCTCTTGCTCTAAAGAAAAGGTGCTAGGCCCAAGTTATCACTCTCCTCTGTGTTTTAACCATGATCCATGTAGGTCCCTCCAGAGTCCTTGAGGCAATCTTGCATTACAGGACTACAAGCTCTTTAAAAGTAGAAAGGGTATATAATTTGTCTTTGTACCCCCATCTCCTATTGACTTAAGTACATAGAGTCCTTTGGATTACCAACAGTAAAGCTTCAAGCATAATAAGAAAAATCAGTGAAAGAGATTGAGAAGCAATAGCCAGAGAAGCGGAAAGAGAACCAATGTAGAGTGACCGCAGATGCCACAAAGTGTTTAGGTATCTGGTTGCTTTGAGCTCAACTTCTGACCTCCTAAGAGCAGCCCAAGGTGCCCAGGAGAGCCAGCAGAGCATCTGGGTATGACCTCTGCCTTGTGACTGCCCAAACTAGAGATGGGCTGAAAACATATGCTCAGCCAAACACTTCCTATGGCCCTCTGAAATACATCATCTCAGCCATAGCTGCAAGTTCACTGAATCATGCTTACTCAAAGTGTGATCCCCCTCAATCAAAGTGGTGATCTCAACACTGGGAAAAGAAGGGGTCCTTTCCCCTCCCAGTTGGCAGAGACCCCTGCTAATGATTACTACCCAGTATCTCAGCTTCTTCTGGCAGACACAGAGTGGTATGGCTGAATTGGGATTGGATCTAGAATTTTCCACCTCATCATTTTTGTGGGGTAATCTTCATCAAGTTAACTTTCTTAAGTTTCACCTGTAGGATGGGGACAAAACATCCACTCTGCTCTACACAATCATTAGGAGGATTAAATTAGAGAATATGTGATAAAGAAATGCTACTGCCCTCTTATGCACTTTCTTAGTTCTAAAGATGCAGACTCTGAATATAAAAACTTTATGGCTGACTTTACTCTTTGAAGTAATGGATCCAGAGTCCACCGAATATAAAATATGAACATTTGCTACTTTAACTGATATGTACTGAGCTTCCATACAAGCTAGGTACTGGGATGGCAACAATACCTATGCAGACTAAGGTTACAGTGTTGTTTATCTTGAAGGATGTTTCATCTAAGAAGACAAACATGAAGGAGTCTAGGCACAGGCAATGTCATGAGTAAGAACATCGCATTGGAATGTTGAAAGATGATTCAGGTGAAAGTGAGGACGATGTAGGTCAAGGAGCCAGAGTTAGACCACAGAGGGTAGGGTGTTCAAAGTCACCCTAAAGATAGCAGTATGCATCTGTAGCAGCCAGAGAACATGGAGGGCCATAGTCTGGACAGTGATGGTGTAACCATACCCTCATTTCTGTACTTTTTTAAATTGATGGTTAGTTCTTAAACTGTCAGTTAATGAACTAATGAAGACTGACAGTAAGGGTTTGATTCCCAGTCAGGGCACATGCCTGGACTGTGGGTTTGGTCCTGGTCATGGAAATAATATTTTTTTTCTTTTAAGGAAGTTGGTGAGGAGTTCTAGCATAGGCTCCAGGTTCCATGATTTCTATTTTCCTGAAAGGAAAAGGGGGAAGATGGTTGAGAAGTGAGTGGAAGTCACATTGACCTCCTCCAAGGACCAATCTGGAATTACAACTCAATTGTGGAGAAACCACCTGGAACAAACAACTGATCAATAGCCAGAGACAAGCATATAACTTCAGACAGACAGACAGAACCAGCTTCGGCACAACCTGTCTGGTAAGGAGTGTGGTAAAGACTTGAGAGGGCTGGCTGGGCACCCACGGGCGGCAACACCTGTGGGATAATTAAGAGGCTGGTTGGATCCCCCAAAGAAGATTGGGGTCTAAACCCTAAGCTAGGATTCCCAGCCTGGAACACCAGAGCCCAAAAAGTACACAGAAAACAGCCAGTGGAAAAAGCAGCAGAGCTGCTCTCTCCAGAGATAGATACTTGGAGACACAAGGGCCATTTAAAGGGCCAACACACAAATTTTCATTTGCTGCCACTTACCCGGGACTCAGGCAAAGGCAGGGGCAGAGTAGACTAGAGATGCTGGAGGAAAGACTAGGTACAGAGGCTTTGCAGAGAGAACCAAGAGAGTAGCCACTGGCATCCTGGTGCTGAGTCATACCCCAGACCACGGTAGCCTTTGAGTTTAGGCAGACCACTCCCCTCTGAGCAGCAGTAGCCTGAGTGGAAACAATAGCCCTGGCCCCAGGAGGGTCTCTTCCTTGGCCCTTTGATGCTTAAGCCTGATTTCTGAGTCAGCGATCACATAAACAACCAAAGGAGACAGCCAGAGACTGTAGATCACTGGCAAAGGAAGGGCAGAGTGGACTAGATAGACTTGAAGGGAGACTGCGGTTGGAGGCATTAGGGAGAGAACTGAGAAAGTAGCCTCGGGGATCCAGTGCTGAGCCAAACCCCCTATGCAGCAATCATTCTGCTCAGGCAGACTACTGCCCTCCGAGCAGCAGCTACCTGAGGGGAAACAATAGCCCCACTTCAGGATGGATTCGGCCCTGCCTTATAGCGCTTAAACCTGACTGCTGCGTGCGGAGTGACCATATTAACAATTGAAGGAGACACCCAGTGACAGCAGATCACTGGAAGTCAGATGGGGTCAACATCTGACATCACCAGAGACAGATCCAGAGAGAAAAAAAAACAGTGGTAAATACAAGAGGCTGACAAGACGAAATCCACTGTGGTCTTCTTCATGATTTGCCATGTTTTCTTTCCTGCATAGCTTTATAACATTCATTTCTTGTCCAGCAAATTTGTATATAATAAGTCACTAGATTCTATACTATAGAGTATTTCAATTAATATATTTTGCCTATCTTCTCTTAGCCCATCTTACCTTCCTCTTTCCTTGCAATATTCTCATTTCAAATTTGGTTTTCTCTCTAGCTACAACTTGTTTCCATTCCTCACTCTTACTATTTTCCCCTTTCCAGACACTCAAAACAAATTCTCTTATGAAGGGTCATTTCACATCCTTTTGCCCAGCTATAAAAATACCTATGTTCGCTCTACACCTATAACAAACTTTGCTGGTTGGTTGTGGGTAGGGTAGTTGTTGTTGCATTGATTTTTCAAGGTTATCTCTAGAGCTTCACTAATGCTGTATTTCAAATAACAAGTTTTACTGGGCCCGTCGCCTACTCTTTTTTTTTTTTGACTCAAATTTTAATTATGCCATCTTAGCCTGTCTTTTTTCTTTTCTGTATTTCTTCTATTTCTCTCTCATCCTGCCCATTTATTCTTCTTTATTTTCCTCTTTTCTTTTCTTTTATCCCAAATTTTAATTTTTCCCTTAGTCTAGTTTTTGCTCCTCACTGTTAGTATTCCTTTTCCCTCTTTCATTACACAATCACTTCCCATTCCTCTAAACATCTCTTAGACTTTGCTTCTTTTCTTCTTCTTATTCCCATACCACCTATATTAATTTTAGATTGTTTGTTGTTGATAGTACTCTGATGGATCTTTCTCTTCAGTTTATCCCCTTATATTTTTATTAATTATTTAATATTTTCCTTTTTCTTTCTCTCTCTCACTTTATTTTATTTTATACTATTTTAATTTCTGTTTAAACCTAATATTATATGCATCCCTTTGCTTACTCCATTCCGCACTCTTCATTTTCTTTCTTTATTCATGAGGTAAACTTTACCTTCTCTCTTGCATTGCTCCAAATCCCAACTCTTATTAGTGTTCCTCCCTCTACCCTCTCAGAATCATTTCTCTTTTAGTAGTTTATCTCATACCCACTCTCTTTTCTTAATCTCATTACAGCCTTATTAATACTGGTTTATTTCCTATTGATGGTGGGATTGTGAAGAGGGGTTATATTTGCAGGTATGAGTTTGTTTCTTGGGCTCTGTGGGTGTTGTGCAACACCTGCACAACAGCACACAAGTTGTGGTGAGCGAAGTGACCCGCAACAAAAAGCAGCAGAGAAGGACCCATAAAAGAATGACCTAACAACAATCAAAACCCAATTACATCCACAAAACTAGCATAAAAGGCAAAAAAAAAAAGGACATTCCAAGAACATCAAGTTCAGGAGATCAAGGAGACTGTACCACTGCATCTCATAGGCCTCCCACCATCGAAGTTTGCACCACAAAGTAAGAAAGTCAGAACAGATCAATTTCAGAAACAGAAGCAAATAAGTAGAGTCCCACAAACAATGGGAATAAAAAGAAATAACCCCCAACCAAAAGGAAAGGAGTAAGCTTCAGAAATAATGCTAAATAAAATAGAGGCAAGTCAACTATCAGATATTGAGTTTAAAGCAATGGTTATCAGGAAGCTCAATGAGCTCACAGAGAATTACCAAAAACTACAGGGAAATTATGAGGAACTTCCTGCAAACTATATCAGCATAAAAAAGGGCATAGAAACAATTAACAAGGGTCAAGGAAAATGAAGAATACAATTTCTGAAAAGCAGGCTGGATGAAGCAGAGGGTCAAATCAGTGAGCTGGAGGACAAAGTAGAAAAAAACTCCCAAAAATAGTAAGAAAAAGAAAAAAGACTGAAAAAGACTGAAGAGGAATTAAGGGAAATGCAGGACAACATGAAACAGAATAATACCCATATAATAAAGATATCAGAAGGAGAAGAAGAGCAAGGGATAGAAAATCTGTTTGAAAAAGTAATGATGGAAAACTTCCCTAATTTGATGAGAGAAAAAGTCACACAAAGCCAGGAAACACAGAGAGTCCCAATCAAGAAGAACCCAAAGAGGCCAACTTCATGACACATCATAATTAAAATGGCAAAATTCCAAGACAAAGAGAGAATCTTAAAGACAGCAAGAGAGAAACAGGATGTAACATATAAGGGAGCCCCAATAAGTCTAGCAGTTGACTTCTCAATGGAAATGCTCCAAGCCAAAAGGGAATAGCAAGAAATATTCCAAGTAATGAAAAACAAGGCCTGCAACAAAGATTACTCTATCCAGCAAAGGCCCTCATTACATTGAAAGGCCAAATAAGGAGTTTCCCAGACAAAAGAAGCCTCAAAAAATACAACTTCATCAAGCCAGCACTGCAAGATATGCTAAAGGCACTGCTTTAAGAAGAGGAAGAAAAACAGTGAGAAAGAAAGAACAAAGGTACAAAGGGAGTAAACTGAGAATGAATAAGTATGTATGAATAATAACCTTAAATGTAAATAGATTAAATGCTCCAATCAAAAGACATAGGGTAGGTGAATGGATAAGAAAACATGACCTACACATATGCTGCGTATAAGAGACTCACCTCAGAACCAAAGACCTACACTGACTCAAAGTGAAGGACTGGAAACAAAATTTCCATGCAAATGGACAGGAAAAAAAAAATCCAGGGTACCAATATTTATATTTGAAAAAATAGACTTGGGCCAGACAGTTTCATGGGAGAATTTTACAAAACATTTAAGGAAGAGTTAACCCCTATCCTTAAAAGAATATGCCAAAAAATCTCAAATGATGGAAGACTCCCAAACTCTCTTTATGGAGACAGCATCATCCTAATCCCAAAACCAGATAAAGGCACAACAAAGAGACTAAACTACAGGCCAATATTATTGATGACCATAGATGCTAAAATCCTTAACAAAACATTGGCAAACCACATCCAACAATACATTAAAAAGATCATACACCATGATCAAGTGGGATTCATCCCAGGGATGCAAAGATGGTACAATATTCACAAATCAATAAACATAATACATCACATAAACAAAAGGAAAGAAAAATATCACATGATTGTATCAATAGATATGGAAGAAGCATTTGATACGGTACAGCACCCACTTATAATAAAAACGCTCCGCAAAGTGGAAATGCAGGAAGCATTCCTTGACATAATAAAGGCCATATACAATAGACCTACAGCCAACATCATACTCAATGGGCAAAGACTAAAATCTTTCCACTAAGATCAGGAACAAGACAAAGATGTCCACTTTAACCACTTCTATTCAACATAGTATTGGAAGTCCTAGCCACAGCATTCAGACAAGAAGAAGAAATAAAAAGCATCCAAATTGGAAAGGAGGAAGCAAAACTGTCATTGTTTGCAGATGACATGATAGTGTACACAGAAAATCCTATAGACTCCACCAAAAAACTACATGGTCTAATAAGTGAATTTGGCAAAAAAGTGGGATACAAAGTCAATATTCAGAAATCAAAGGTATTTCTGTGCACTAACAATGAAATAACTGACATAGAAGTCAGGGAAAAAATCCCAGTTGATATAGCAACAAGAAAAATAAAGTACCTAGGAATAAACCTAACCAAGGAGGTAAAAGATCTGTACTCAGAAAACTAAACAACACTGAAGAAAGAAATTAAGGAAGAGATAAATAAATGGAAGACTATGCCATGCTTATGGATTGGAAGAATTACCATCACCAAAATATCTAAACTTCCCATAGCAATTTATAGATAAAATGCAATCCCTATTAAAATACCAATGACATATTTCACAGATACAGAGCAAACACTTCAAAAACTTATATGGAACCATAAATGACCCCAAATAGCTGTAGCAATTTTGAGAAAGAAGAACAAAGTAGGTGGGATTACCATACCTGACATCAAATTGTATTACAAGTCTGCTGTAATCAAAACAGCCTGGTACTGGCATAAGAACAGAAACATAGATCAGTGGAACAGATTAGAGAGCCTAGAAATAAACCCTTGCATCTATGGTCAATTAATATTTGACAAAATGGGCAGAAACATAAAATGGAATCAAAATAGCCTCTTCAACAAATGGTGTTGGGAGATCTGGACAGCTAGATGCAAAAAAGGGAAACTTGACCACCAACTTACACCATACGCAAAAATACACTCAAGATGGATAAAAGATTTAAACATAAATTGTGATACCATAAAAGTCCTAGAGGAGAAGATAGGCAGGAAAATATCAGATATTCCACACAGTAATACTTTCACTGATATGTCCCCTAGAGCAAGGAACATAAAGGAAAGAATAAACAAATGGGACTTCATCAAAATATAAAGCTTCTGCATGGCTAAAGAAAACATTAGCAAAATGAAAAGGAAACCAACTGTATGGGAAAATATATTTGCCAATGATATCTTGGACAAGGGTTTGATCTCCAAAATATATAAAGAACTCACTCGGGTCCACTCCAGAAAGACAAACATCCAATTGAAAAATGGGCAAAGGACCTGAACACACACTTCTCCAAGGAGGACATTCAGAGGGCCCAGAGACATATGAAAGGATACTCAGCATCACTAGCCATCAGAGAGATGCAAATTAAAACCACAATGAGATACCACTTTACACCAGTCAGAATAGCCATCATAAACAAATCAACAAATACCAAGTTTTGGTGAGGTTGTGGAGAAAATGGAACCCTACTACAGTGTTGGTGGGAATGAAGACTGATGTGGCCACTGTGGAAAACAGTATGGAATTTCCTCAGAAAACTAAAAATGGAATTGCCTTTTGACTCAGCCATTCCACTGCTGGGTTCATACCCTAAGATCCTGAAACACTAATTCAAAAGAACCTATGCACCCCAATGTTCATAGCAGCACAATTTACAATAGCCAAGTGCTAGAAGCAGCCCAGGTGCCCATCAGTAAATGAGTGGATTAATGAACTATGGTACATTTACACAATGGAATACTACACAGCAGAAAGAAAGAAGGAGCTCATACCCTTCCTGATGACATGGATGGCACTGGAAAGTATCATCCTAAGTGAAGTAAACCAGGTGATGAAAGACAAATACCACATGATCTCATCTATAAGTGGAACCTAATTAACACAACAAACTGGCAAGCAAATATAGTCAGAGACATTGAAATAGATAAAAAACTGACAGTAACCAGATGGGAGGGGAGAGGGATATAAAGTGGGAAAGAAGGAAAAGGGATATAAGTGAACATAAATGAGGGACCCATGGATAGAGGCCTGGGGCAGGGGTGGGGATTGACGGTGGGAGATGGGCATGGGTAGGGTGGGGGAAAGTGGTGGTGGGAAAATGGAGACAAATGTATTGAACATCAATAAAAAAAGCTAAAAATGACTTACAGTAAAAGAGTTTGTAGTAGTTCTTTTCTATCCCTTACAGTTTTCTTTGAGGAAGAGCATCATGCAACTCAGAATATCTAGCACATCTGAATATCTGTTAAAATGAACAAAATGTACTTTAATAAAAGTTGAACTGAAGTTAAGCCCTTTAGAACAACTTTGGTACACTAATAAAAATATCATTCTGGATGCCTAATAAAAACTATTTAGCCTAATGAACCTTAGGTGAGCTGCAAAATATTCGTATTCAGTTCAGTAACTGGTAATTATTTAGCTAAGACTTGATTACATGCAAGAAACCAGAGCTGGCCAACGGATAAAGCTGTGGTGCTGGCTTTCCCTCCTTCCCCAGCCTAGACACCCTTTTCACGAAAGGACACTTTCCTGTTTGTACAGCAGCTGGAGGCTCACATGTGAATTCTTTATATGCACTGCAAGTAATCCAAGCATCTGACTTCCATTCTCCCTGCTCACAGCTGGGAGTAAGTGCGAGAAATCATCAGAAACCTGGAGGTTTGTTAACAGGGGGTTTATCTTGGCACTCAGTTGCAATTAAATCCAGTGAGTTAAAAGCTTCTGAATGTATTGCCCTCTTTTAAATAGGGCACTTTTAAAAAGTGTTTCCACAATGAACTATATTCATCACCAATGTTATATATAGCTGCCTTTCACTCTCAAATAATGCTTTCTTTACTTGGAAGGAAAAGCAACTTTCCCATCATCATAATTGAATCCAAACATCTGTCACCCACAAAGGCATGGTTTTAGAGGTCGGCTAATAGGTATCTGGCTTACCAAGCACTCAGAACCACACTCATTTGCAACACATTTACACCCACACCCACACACCCCAAATGCATGGCTCCAGAAACCAATACTTTTTTATTATTATTTCTTTGAATAAAATGAAACACCAATGAAGAAAGAGATGTAGCTGGAGTAGTAAAAAGAGCAAGGACTTGGAGTAGTAAAAAGAGCAAGGATCCTGGTTCTTATTATGACTGCTTTCACAAGTTGCAAGCAGTATAACTTTTGACAAGCCATATAATCTATCCAACTGTCAGTTTCCATACCTGTGAAAAATTTGGATGATAAAACCACCACCATTTAATTCTTACAACCCACGCATAGCCTCATGTGTTCATGCATTTGTGCCTTTGTGATGAAGGTCCCTCTGCTAGCTGAATTCTACCACTGCCTCTCCATCCTTCAAAACTCAGCATATGTGATGCTGATTCCTCATAGAAGCCCTCCCTGGTTCACCCAGGTAGAACTACCAGCTCATTTTCAATCATCCCAGAAATCTTGCCACTGGTTCTATTGTAGTTTTCATTGCATTATACAGCAACCACTTACTTATGCATCAATCTCCTTGCATAAACTATTAACCCACAGGGAACAGACAAGGTCTTATTTTTCTCCATTTCCCTGGTGGCAATAAAATGATTAGTACCATATCAGTGCTAAGAAAAGGTTGAAAGAAAGAATAAATATCTAAACAAGAAATTACTTGAATGACACAATGCCCTCATGACAGCATATGAAAGTCTGTCAGCCAGCCTCCATTTTCTCCCCCTCCATAATGCTGAGAGAGTGGACTTGCTGAAAGCCAGTGCTTGTTGCATCTCATGCTCTTGGCCCACCACATTTATGGCATAATTCCAACTTCTCATCAAGGCAATCCATCTCTTTATGACAGTGTTGCTACCTCTTTTATGGCCCTCTTCCTATCCCCTCCCATCTGCTCTCTTCCAGGAAACACAGCCAAGTTTACTGACATATCATGCTCCTCATACCTTTAGGTCTATCCCTCTGCCCTATGGTCTCACCTGTCTCTTTAGCTACTTCCTACCTGTCTCCAAGGCTTAACTAAAGTGACTCTTTATCCAGGAAGCTTTCCTGGATTCCCTACATAAATATTCTATCTATGCCTGACAGAATGTCATCCTTGACTACAATATGTTTGTCTGTTTGAGTGTCTGTGAGCTACTTGAGGTCAGATGCCTGGGAATGAGAGACCATTTGATAAACATTAATGGGTCCACAGATGACTGATGTGCCAGTTTGATAAGCAGAGTGTCACATCTAGAGGACAACTATGAAACATCTGAAATGTTATGTGCACACCATACCACCATCTGGAGGCTTTGTCTTCTTGATATTTGAAGAATTCTTCTTTTTGACCTTGGCCAGTTTTTTTTTTGAGAAAGTTTTCTTAAAATTCCCCACAGTAGCCATTAATTTTTCAATTTCTCACTGTAATTCATTGTGTATACATATAACATTATTTATGTATTTATAAATATATGTTCAATTAATATATATTGAAGCTATGTGGTTAGTATTCTACAAGTTTGTGATTATTTTAACACCATGATAGAGTCAGCATTTGCCTGGATTATCTCATTTTACCCCATCCCTCTCCCTCCTTCCACCTTTATTTTCAATTTTTCTGCGTTGTTTAGTTTGAGGTAAAGCTTTGGGCCTTACTAGCATTTGGCTTTTTTTCCACTTTCAATTTTTTCTAGCTTTTTCTGATTGCTGTTTATTTATTAATGGCATTCTGAGTAATTTCCCAACACTATTTTCCATGTTATTAATTTTATTTTTTACTGTGCCCAGTTTTTATCCCATCTATTGAGATTTAAGTTTTTTTTTATTTTAAGGATTATATTTTTAAACATTATTTTAAAAAGATTTTATTTATTTTATTTTTAGAGAAAGAAAGGGAAAGAAACATCAATGTGTGGTTCCCTCTCATGTGCCCCCAACTGGGGACCTGGCCTGCAGTCTAGGCATGTGCCCTGACTGGGAATCAACCAGGTGACCCTTTAATTTGCAGGCCCACATTCAATCCACCAAGCCACACCAGCCAGGGCAGGATATTTTTCATTTCATGGATATCTAATTATTTTTTTCATACATTTACTTGTTTTGATTCATAGTTACTTGTTTTTACTTGTAAAAGTATGTTTTTTTTTAGGTAATATTGGTTAATAACACTATATAAGTTTTGGGAGTGTAACTATTAATTTAAAATCTATATACTAAGTTCCAGCCAAGATGGAGGTGCAGGTGGAAACCCTTCAATTCCTTGCACAACCAAAAGGAGGATAACAATCAATCTAAAATCAAGAAACAACAAGAAGTGCCAGAAAATCAAACTGCGTGGAGCTCCAAAAACCAAGGCATTAAAGAAACAGTGAACCAGACCAACCAGACCCGTAAGAACCCACAGTGAGGCAGCAGACCTCACAAGCAGGGCTGGCTGAGAGAAACTGCTGCAAGGTGGAGGACCATGGCAGTTGCCAAGGCAGGAGAAACTCCCAGTCTCACACAAGAGTTCCTTGGGAAGTGGGCTAGAGCGAGCAAATGAGGTACATTGTTCCCTCTCTGGCCCCTCCCGCCCAGGCAGTACCACAGTGCAGCAAGGAGGGTTGCCCTGACATGGTAAACCTAAGGCCCCACCCCCTTACAACTCTACAGGTGCACCAAGACAAAGAAATATGGTCCAAATGAAAGAAAAGAGCAAAGCTTCAGAGAGTGAAGCAATGAGGAGATAGCCAACTTATCTGATGGAGAGTTCAAAGCCCTGGTAATCAAAATGTTCACAGAACTGATTGAGCCTGGTTGAAAAATGAAAAAAACAAATGAAAGATACCCAGAATGAAATAAAGCAAAATATTCAGGGAACCAACAGTGACAGGAAGGAAACCAGGATTCAAATCAATGATTTGGAACAAAAGGAAGAAATAAACATCCAACCAGAACAGAATGAAGAAACAAGAATTCAAAAAAGTGAAGAGAGACTTTTGAACCTCTGGGACAACCCGAAATGTTCCAACATCCAAATTATAGGGTGACAGAAAAAGAATAGCCAGAAATTGAAAACTTATTTGAACAAACAATGAAGGAAAACTTCCCCAATCTGGCAAGGGAAATAGACTTCCAGGAAGTCCAGGAAGTCCAAAGAGTCCCGAAAAGGTTGGGCCCGAAGAGGAGTACACCAAGGCACATCATCACTAAGTTACCCAAGATTAAAGATAAAGAGAGAATCTTAAAAGCAGCAAGAGGAAAGGACACAGTTATGTACAAAGGAGTTCCCATTAGCCTATCAGCTGATTTCTCAAAAGAAACCTCACAGGCAAGAAGGGGCAGGAAGGAAGTATTCCAAGTCATGAAAAGCAAGGACCTACATCCAAGATTGCTCTATCCAGCCCAGCTTTCATTTAGAATGGAAGGGCAGATAAAGTGCTTCCCAGATAAGGTCAAGTTAAAGGAGTTCATCATCACCAAGTCCTTATTACATGAAATGTTGAAGGGACTTATCTAAGAAAAAGAAGATCAAAACTATGAATAGTAAAATGACAACAAACTCACAACTATCAACAAATGAGCCTAAAAGAAAAGACAAACAACGAAAACAAAAAATAAGCAAACATTTAGAACAAAAACAGAATCAGAGAAATGGACACCACATGGAGAGATTTCAGTGGGTAAGGGGAAGGGAGGAATGGGGGAAGGTACAGGAAAGAAGAAGCATAATTGGTAAATACAAAATAGACAAGGGGAGGTTAAGGAGGTTAAGTATAGTATAGGAAACAGAGAACTCAAAGAACTTATATGTACAACCCATGGACATGAACTAAGGAGAGGAGATGCTGGAGGGTTGGGGGGTGCAAGGCGGAGGGGGGATAAAGGGGGAGAAATTGGGAAAACTTTAGTAGCATAATCAATAAAATATACTTAAAAATAAAATAAAATGTATATACTGCATTGCGTGCTCACCACCAAAAGTCTAGTTTCTATCCATCGTATACATTTGACCCTTTACCCATTTTGTCCTCCCCTCTTAAACCATAAATCTTTTGTCTGTATCTATGAGTTTGTTTTTTTTTTCATTTGTTCCTTTTTTTATATTTTACATGAGTAAGATCATATGGTTCTTGTCCTTTTCCATCTGACTTATTTCATTTATAATAATACCATCAAGATACATCCATGCTGTCACAAATGGCAGCATTCCATCTTTTTATACCTGAGTAGCATTCCATTGTATACATGTACCACACCTTCCTTAGCCTTTCATCTGTTGATGGACATTTAGGCTGTTTCCATATATTGGCTTTTGTGAAAAATGCTTCGGTAAATATAGGGCTATATGTATCTTTTCAAATTATAGTTTTTGTATTCTTTTGCTAAATACACAGAAGAGAAATTGTTGGATTGTATGATACTTCTTAATTTTTTGAAAAACTTTCATACTGTTTTCTACAGAAGCTGCGCTCATTTATATTCAGATCAAGAGTGACCGAGGGCTCTCTTTTCTCCATATCCTCTCCAATACTGGTTGTGTCTTATCTTTTATAATAATTATTCTGAGACATGTCAGGTGACCCTCACCATTTAGATTTGCATTTTCCTAATAATTAGAAACACCTGTTTTTTTAAAGCCACACTTGTTATTTTTGATGATAATATTTCTTTATTTCTTTCATTATCTGTTGGAAAATGTTAAATATCTTTATTTTTCAAGGCCAATTTAAACTGCAACCTACTGTTCCTCAGACCCACATCCCCAATGCATTTTACTTTGTCCCATTTTTTTCTATAGCACTTACCAATATCTAATATACTACACAAATTATGTTGTCTATCTCCCGCCTTCAATGCAGGGTAGGGATTTTATTTAATTAATTAATTTATTTATTTTGGATGCATCGCCAGCACCTAGAACACTGCCTAACAAAGAATAGTGCTTAACACATTCATTTAATTTGCTCAGTGAATGGATTTGTCTATATTATCTTCATTTCTTCTGGAGTGAATCCTTCATTTGTTTGTGATTTGGCTGACTGTTTTAGTGGTAGCTTTCCCCATATGGTGTAAATGTCCTAGTTTTAATTACATCCTCTTATCCCTGAGTTTATTGCTCTTGTTTGGCATTGTTGCTGCTGCCTTCAACCAGCTCCCCAGTCTTCTATGCAGATCTTATACTGGTGTTCCAGGGTTCTTGCCAACAGTATATTTCTGATTCTATCCTCCAACCAGGGTATGGCTTGCCTTGGATCCCAGAAGAGTGGCTGTCTCCATTCTGTCTTGACACTCCAGGAAATGTTTACTGCTGACTATAGAACAGGCAGCTATCTCAGGTTTGGTGCCATGTCTGCATGCTCAGCCATTCATAGCCGTTCTGTGAGCCATGAAGGCTGGGTGAAAATATCTCTAACCCCTGAAAATATTAGCCCTACAAACATCCTTGCATCTATTGTCTCTTCTCCCAATTCTTCACTGGGCATCTGGGCATCATGTCCTTTGGATAGGCTAGGCTGATGAGATTTTTGTGCTTATCTTTTTTGTTTGTTTGTTTGTTTATTTTAGAGAGAAGGGAAGGAAAGGGGAAAGAGAGGGAGAGAAACATCAATGTGTGGTTGCTTCTCACACACCCCCTACTGGGAACCTGGCCCACAACCCAGGCATGTGCCCTGACTTGAAATCAAACCTGTATCCCTTTGGTTCACAGGCCCATGCTCAAACCACTGAGTATGCCAGCCAGGGCTTTGTGCTTGTCTTAGTTGGCTTGAACTGATTAGATTTTTGTGCTTATCTTAGCTTGGGCGGCCACAACAAAATACCACATGCTGGGTTCCTTGAACAAGAGAAATTTATTTTCTCATAGTTCTGGAGGCTGGAAGTCCAAAATTAAGGTGCTGACAGGGTTGGTTTCTCCTGAGGTCTCTCTCCTTGGCTTGCAGATGACTGCCTTCTTGCTGTGTCCTCACATGGCCTTTCCTCAATGAGAGCACAAAGAGCAAGAGAGCTCTGCTGTTTCTTCTCTCCATCGAAGAACACCATTCACCATCATATTTAATTAGAGCCCCACCCTATGACCTAGTTTAACTTCAATTATCTCCTCAAAGGCCCTGTCTCCAAATATTCATATTGTATTAGGTTTTCAACATACGAACTTGCAGGGCGGGGACAATTATGTCTACTACATTCCTACTCAATCTCTGTTACAACCAAACAGAAAAAAGTAATGCAGCAAATGGAGACCCATACATTTGGAGCTTCACCTTGTTTAGTCAATAATCAACAACAGAATAAAGTGACACTTTTGTGATGCAAATTTCACAACACTGTCACTTGTGCACATACCCTCTCTTCCTCTTAAATCTCTGTTATGTGTTATGAGTGCATGTGGGACATTATCCAGGAAGCAAAACTTGACATTATTCCAGTGAGAGCAACTGCTGGTTATCAACAGAGACATCAAATTACCATGGAGCAGACTTTCTTTGTTCTGCCTGTTCCAACTCCCTTAGAGGCTCCTTTTGGTTACTTGATCTTAGCAAGTAAGCACCTCTTGTATATTTTTACTATTTTGTATGGAGAAGGTCATTCTTCTCAATATTACTTACAGTTTCTAGGAAGGAGTTGAAATCCCAAATCCTCCCTTTTTGAGATTTAATATTAGCAAGTGGATTGAGCAGACCCTGCTGAGTAGAGCTGACAGGAAAGGACACAAGGTTCCCTGATGGGAGATTCACTGTGAGGGCAGAAAAGAAGGGACTGGTCTCCCTGACTCAACAAGGGCTCTAGGTGACCATGAGAGGATGTGGCTGAGCCTGGACATCCCTTCTGTCCTGGTATGTCTTGGGAACCAGTGTGGTGTGAGTGTGAGTGTGTGTGCTTGCATGCATATGTGTGTCAGTCAAAGCAGGTGGCTACCTGAGTAACTGAACCCAGGGATTCCAGGTTCACTGAACATGTGCCCACCAAGCATGTGAGTGTCCCTCCCCTGCATCCTGCTCCCACCCAATGCTGTCATGCACCCAGAGCAACAAGCCCAGAACTTTCTGCATAAGGATTTCTGAAACAGTGTGAAGCAGCGAGAACAATGCTCAGAGGAGAGCAGCAAAGGGCAGATCAGGAAAAAAAAAATCAGCCTGACCTGCGGCTGCACCCTCCCAGGATACTGATAGCTGATGATCGAATCCCACTGGGAAGGTTGCTCCTTGGAGAGTGTGGGAGGGGGGTAAACACATGCTATTTTAAAATGTAAGTATTAGAAGCAATGCAACTTCATTTTGTACACCAAGTTCATGAATTACCTTCATTATAGAAGTTGAGGAACCCAAAGCAAAAAAATTATTTATGTATCAAGCACATGCTTATTTTAGCACCTATTTTGTGGTGAAACAATAATTAGGTGGTGGAGACTCAGAGAGAATCAACACAGGCTTACCTGCAAGCTGGGCGAGAAGCACCTCAAACACCTGTGTTGATGTCATGTGACTTGTGTAGTGTAATAAAGCCTAGAGAACTGGAAAGGAGGGCTCCCCAGGGGAGGTGGCCCCTGGATAGTGCCTTGTCAAGTGAATAAGAGTTTGCCAGGTTAAGAAAAATGTGGCAAGGGTGGCAGAAGTGACCCCTTGACAGGCTGGTGGCAGCCATGTGTCTTTATTTACTTCTCTGAAAGTGTCTCTCATCCAGTAGGTGGGACAAAGCATTTCTGTGGTCACAGATGATTCCAGAAAGGAATGGCAGTCACTCATAATGACTGATGTGAAATCTGCAATCAGGGGTGTTGGGGCATTTGTGCAGCAAGCTCCAACGTTAGAACTCTTCGTCCTGCACTGAGCATGTCCCCCACCCCCAACAAGGGAACATTTCACATGAATCTGGCCAAACTAGAGTTGGTGCTGGAGACACAGAGACCTCCCCAGCCTGGCAGGCCCCTCTGCCCAAGTGGAATGCTCCCCAGGAGGAGCCCTATTAGTGACTGCTGCCTTCATCTGCTTTTCATCACCCGTTCTCAGAGGTACAGCCCCTCGTGGTAACAAAACATCTTTGTAATTGCCAACTGCTTGCTGCTGGGTCAGGAAGATCACTTTCATGTGGGAGGTTTGACAAGTGAAGCTCTTTGACTGGGCACTTCAGTAAATCACAATTTATCTATGTATGGGGTGCTGTCCAGTGCTGGTGCCCTGCACAGTGTCTCAGGTTCCCAGGGCAATCTGGTCTGTATCAGCTGAGCACTCCCTGGGCGCCAGCTGGCTGCAGGATGTTCTCTGGCAGAGGTCTGAGTTATGACAAGTCTCTGTTTGTCTACAGATCACATTTTGGTACCCACGAGGGAGACTGCTAACAGAATCAGGGAGCATCCGGGATCCTTTATTCCACAGTTTCTTAAGTTTCTATCAATAGGAGTTTGACTAAACCTGTTCCTCATCTCTCCAAATAAGTTACAGAAAGAGAAGTTTCTGTGCCATCACACATGTCAGCAATCAAGTGATGGCCCCCAGGAAGCCCCACAACCCTGGCTGAGTATGTTGCTAGTGAGTTGGTGTTGTTTGAAGCCAGGATCTCAAAAGCATTAAGATGTGTTGGAAAGAGAGGAATTCCAACACCATGTCTCCACTGGGGAGTTAGTACACTCTAAGGAGCATTACAAGAAACAGGGGCATTGATAGGAAAAATGCACAGAATGGCAGATGACTGTTTTCTCCAACCCTTCTCCTGATGGAGAAAGTAGCAGGGATGATCAGGCACCTAGAAGGGCACTTGGAAATACTACTGCCAATGTCCTGGGTCTCCCATATTGTTTCGGTGTCGTAGGAATTTCTTATGCTGATTCTCAGCTTTGGGGTGTGTTCTTTCACATGATTTGTGGCTTTCAGGGACCCACTGAAGGTGTCTACAACAGGTACAGGTTTAAAAGAGACAGCAATTTGTTGGAATGCCTGGGGGGAAGATGTAGGTAGATCCAGTAGAGGTCGAGCTGGCCCCTGTGGCCATCAGGCTGAAGGTCCTAGAATGTACCCCATGGGGCCTTGAGCATGGGAGATGTCTGGGCACTCATTGTTGGAGATTTACTAGAACCCAATTCTGCAGCCACCAAAAGCTGGCTGAGCACCAGAGCAATACCTCCTTCATGATTTCAGTGGGAGGAGGGCAGGGAGAGAGTTTTTTGAATGGTGGTCAACCTTAAATCCTTATAGAGGAAATATCTGTCTGTGGCCTTTCATAGTAGTGTCCTTGACTGTTCAACCTTTCTTCGAGCTGTCCTGTTGTGAGGAGAGCAGGAGAAGCAGCCTGGAGAAGCAGCCTGGAGATATATATACCATGCAGTTGTCTGCAGTGTCTGGGGAAGACAGGAACCTTTGCAAAGGGAGAAGCCCTCTTATAAAGAAAGGAGAATGAAAAGTGGAGAAGTTAAGACCCTCAGTCAAGTTAAAAATAATAAACATTGAGTGGAGAAAAGAGATAACAGTGGCAAGCAAGGGGCAGAGGAGTCCAGAAGCCCAGGACAGAACTATCAAATAAAAGTTTGAGTTGTAGATATTTTTATGAAGCTCCCTTCTTGTGGTAGATTACAAAGTGGCCACAGTGCTGAAAGCTCCTCCCATCCAGTGCTGGAGAATTTCTCAAACCCCTTGAATCTGGGTTGGACTTGTGACGTGCTTTGGACAATGGGATAGTAACAAATGTGACAGAAGCAGAAACTTGTCTGTGTAGTAGGGCTTCCCCTCTTGTAGCTCTTGGGACTCTACTGCTATGTGATTAAGGCTGGGACCTTAGCATTTCATTCCTCTTTCTGTGTTCTCTTCCTCTTTCATCACCTTCAACATACATATTACATACCCTTTTCTCCAAGAAACATTTTTTAACCCACCAGGACAAGGAAAGAACCTCCCCTTTTGGTTCTTGTATAATGAAAATTACCATCCCATGTAGTAATTTTGGACATATTACCGCCACTAGAAAACACATTAGCATTTCCAAGTATTGGACATGATCATTTGGCTGTATAGCTCATGTCTCTAGTACTGGAGTTGATACATAGTGAGATTCAATACACATTTGTTGAAGGAAGGAAGGGAGGGAGGAAGAAAAGGAGGAAGAGAGGGAAGAAGAAGTGGGGAAAGTAGGGAGGAAGGGAGGCTATTTGGACCTTATGTAGTAATTGAAATAAATAGTGTTGACAGGACTTCTTTGATTTAAAATCATAGAATCTCAAAGTGAAAAGGACCTTGATATTATTAACTACTGTTTCATAATTACTTTTTCTTACTTGAATATCATAACAGTACTGTGAAACAGGCATAAAAGATAATTTTATTCCTATCTTAAGATATATCATATTCTTATATTTCTTATATTTCACTCCTATCTCAGACAAGGAGTTAAATGGCTTGTTCAGCAACATAATGCTAATAAGCATTAATGGCAGAACTCAAGCCAGGGTTTCTGACTTCAAATGCCCAACATCATCCTATGTGGAGGTCATCAGGGCCAATGTATCCATGCTCCAGTCATTCAAGTGATGCTTTCAAAAATGTTGCCATACCCATGTAACCATTCATTACCAATATTTTATTTGTTTTTTTTAAATGGACACATTATAGCTTTAGTATATTTTCTTCTGATAGGTACATGGTGATATATAATTTTGATTTTAATTTGCATTTTCCTAATTGCTAATAGATGTTGAACATCTTTTAGCATGCTTAGTTTACATCTTTACATCCTTTTTGGTGAACTGTAACTTTATGTCTCTTGTCCATTTACTAATTGGATTGTTTGATATTTACTGTTAAGTTTTGAGCATTCTTTATATACTTTTAGATACTAGTTTTTTGTTGCATATGTGGTTTGTAAATATTTTCTCCCAGTCTGTAGCTTCTCTTTTTATCCTCTTAACAGGTCTTTTGTAGAGCAAAAGTTTTTATATTTATCCAGTCTAATTGATCAATTTCAATTTTTCATTTATGGATTATGTGTTTAGTGCCAAATCTAAGAACTCTTTGTCTAGCTCTAGCTCCTGGAGATTATTTTGTATTAATTTTAAATTTTGTAGTTTCATTTTTTACATTTAAATTTATGATTGATTTTGAGTTAATTCTGACACTGGGTATAATACTTAGATTGAGAAATTTTTTTCTTGTGAATTGTTCCAGCATCATTTGTTGAAAATTCTATCTTTCCTCCATTAAATGGCTTTTACAGTTTTGTCAAAAATCAGATGGAGACCTGGCCAGTGTGGCTCAGTTGGTTGAAGCATCATCCCATAAACCAAAGGTCACAGGTTCAATTCCTGGTCAGGGCACATGCTTAGGTTTTGGGATCGGTCTCTGTTCAGGCTGTGTACAAGAGGCAACCGATTGATGTTTCTCTCTCACATCAATGTTTCTCTCCCCCTGTCTCTCCATCCCCACCCTTCTCTCTAAAATCAATATGCATGTACTTGAGTGAGGATGAAAAAAAATCAGATGGGCATATTTGTGTGGATTTCTTTCTTAGTTCTTTATCTTGTTCCACTGATTAAGGTATGTGTGTATTCTTCCACTGATACCACCAACTTTAATTACTGTTGTTATGTAATAATTCTTGAAATAAAGTGCATGGATTCTTCCACTTTATTATTCCTTTAAAAGTTGTTTTAAATATCAGGTTCCTTGCTTTTTGACATAAATTTTAGAATAACTTTGCTTATATGTACAAAACAAAATGAAGTAAAACAACATAAAAAAACCCATCTTCATGGAACTTTGATAAAATTGCATTAAACCTGTATGTCGACTTGAGGAAGATTAACATCTTTACTATGCTAAGTCTCCAATCTGGTATATATCTCCATTATTTATTCTTTGATTTCTTTCATAAATGTTTTATAGATTTCAGCATACAAGTTTTTACATATTTTGTTAGATTTACACCTAAGTATTTCATTTTTGAACAATCATAAATGGTATTATATTTGGTTTATTTTAAAATAAAACTTTACTCCATAAATAAAAGCCAGTTAGTACTTGCCATAAATAGAGAATAACCACAAAAATACTTAAATTTAACTGGAACAAAACACATAATATTTTTTAAAAAAGTTTGGTCTGGGTATTTTGTAAAATCAGTTCATGTACCACCAGTCACGCATGGTGACTATTTTCTCTACTCTTTCCCCCATAGTGAAAGTGGCAGGGATGCTAAGGCACCTGGGAGAGCAATTGGAAATACTACCATCAATGTACTGAGCCTTCCACATTGTTTGTCTGTTGTAGGAATTTATTACACTGATACCAAGCATTGGGGAATGTAATCTAATCTTCAGTGATTCATGACTAACCAATGAGACATTTCTAAAATATGGCCATCAAGACTTTATATAAAAACACTTAGAGCTGGGAAACTCACCACCTCCTGAGACAGCTAATTCTATAGTCAAACAATTCCAATTGTTGAAAACTCTTTGGTTGAGCTAAAATCTGTAGCCTTCTTTCACTCCACTTCTAAGTTCCAGAGCCCAGGGACAGAAATTACTAATGATTTCAAGATACCTCAAAGTATGACTTATGTGGTAAGCTCTCCCATGCCAGCAGGATGTCAGTCTCTGGAACTGAGTGGGACGCTCCATTGTCTCACTACCTGCCTCTAGACATCTTGTCTACCCTCAGCATTTCCTTGGCCCTACAGCTGGCTGGGAGATGAACAAGGACATCTACTTCAATTGCCCCACTGTCCCACCATTGTCACAAAGATCTGGCTAACCTTATCATGTCCATCTTTGCAGCTCAGGTACCTCTCTGTTATGGTACCTTCTTAGGACATAACAGAGAAGATAAATCATTTATTTATTTCACCCACCCTTAACTGAGCAGAGGACTCTTCCAGAGTCTGGGGACAGATAGAGGAATAAAATAAAGCCCCTACACTCTAGGAGCTGAGAAACACCTGTAAGTGGAAAATGTATAATCTTCAAATCACTGGGGCTCTGATGGATGTCTGTGCAAAGAGCTACAGGGATCCAGTGTCCAGATTTCCCTGGGGAACAGAGGATATCAAGTAGTGTTTTATAGATTAATACATAGGAACCCAATAAAATAGAGATATTTCTCCCCATTCCACAGTTGAGAAAACTGAGACATTTACATAGTTTCCCCAAGACTGCAAAGTCGGTACCTGACAGAATGGGTTTGGTCTTTAGGCCAAAGCCCTAGTTTTCTTTTTTTGTTATTTTTCACTGAGCAAATGGAAGACTGTCAGTATTTATTGAATGAATGTAAAAGGTGGAAAAGAATTCTGTATTGCCTGCCAAGAATTTTCCCCAAAGATATGAAAAAGCCATTGCTCCCCTGGTCCTTTCTGGTGGGTCTGTTTGCATTCCTGCCCCCAGTCTTCCATCTGGATAGCCTCCCCATAGCCGGGGCTCCCGATTGCCGGTGAGCACCAGGGCACACCAACCAGTCTAGAGGAATCCCTCTTTCTCTCCTTCCCCAGAAGGCTTCCTCTTCATACTCCCAGGCTGTTTACACAGCTCCACTCACCTGGTGAGTGACTTTGAGTAAGTAGCCTTGTGTGAGCCTGGCTAGGGAAGTGAGGGGCCAGTGGTGAGGGAGTAAGGCAATGTGGAGCAGTAGAAAGAGCAGCCCTGAGTTCACAGCATAGGATCTGCTGCCTAAAGGCGCTAAGAGGTTGGTTTAAGGATACATTTTCATCAGCTGAGAGCCAGGATTGGGACTCCAGGTTCTTCTGGGCCCTTTGCATGTGCCCCTTGGCCTCTGTGGGGATTCAGAGAAATAGTCTGGGGCAGCTGCAGCGCTGAGCAGACAGGTGATCTGAGAGAAGGAGTCACTGTGCACTGTGGATACTCTGGGCCAGGGAGGACATGTGATCTGCTCTGACCCTAACAGTGCTTTGCTGAGGCCTGACTTGCTTGCACCCTCCTCAGAGCTCTGAACAGAGCCCCTTCCTAACTTCCTCCAGGCAGGAACCAAGCACACTGTAATGTCTCAGTGTGGCTCCCAGTGACCCCAATGAACCTTTGGGGGCTTTATTTTCATTTCTCCTTGGCAGGACATAACTTCCTGCTTCTAAGAAAAACATCTTTAAGCACAGCCATGGGCCAGTTCCAGGGTGTCCTGCACATTCCCCAGCTCCAGCAGAACAACAATATGATGAGCTAAATGGAGCCCAATTGCAAGCACATGGAGCCTGTTTCTTTTCAAAGTTCCCAAGGGCCTTTGGCCTGAAGGAGATGGGTTTTTGATAAATCATGTTGGGGCTTTTATCAGGTCCATTGTGTGTGAGCAAAAGCTAAGAGAGGAAGGAGGAGCCAACATGGCTCCAGAATTCATACCTGGAGGATTAAAGAGGAATAGCTGCCAGGCCAACTTCAGGACTGAACAAGAGGAATGAACCAGTATTTACTGAGCACCTACTACATGCCAGGTTCTGGGCTAATCTAGGGGCAAGAGAGAGAAGTAAGCCAAGTATCTGTCCTGACTCAGGCAGAGAAGACTTCAGACTATATTTACAAGGCACAGAGACACTAAGTGTGTGGAGTCTGACCATGAATAAACATTCACTTGGGCACGTGGTACTGAGTTGTTGGCCAATGCTCTTTTCTGATCCTCACCTCTGTGAATCAAGGGGAGGTCAGTTTGTGTAAGCCAACATGCAGTGTTCTGAATCATCCCCCTTTCTCCTCCATCAGCACAGGCAGATCTGTGCCTGGCCCAGAGTCTTGGGGAGAACACAGAGGCTGAGGTAGGACAGAGAGGGGCTGTGAGGAGCTGGAGGAAGGAAGCAGCTGAGGGCCTGAAGTGGTCCAGTGGTGTTACATGGTCTGTAGAAAGCCCATGCCCACCTTTGGGCAGCTGCACAGGCTCCATTTCTGGCCCATAAGAACCCTCAGCAGGAAGTGCAGCCCAGCTTGATCAAGCTGGGACCAAGGACCTAGCCTTGACAATATTATGGCCTGGATGTAGGTCATGCATAGTAGTTAGGTTTGTAACTTTGCCTTAGTAGTTTATAAACAAATATCCTCTGCGATATAACTTTCACTCATTAAAAAATTTCCTTGTAATCTTCGGGAAACAGTACTTCTAAGAACTTTACGGAGGCTCTTTCTTATACAATAGGAAAGGGGGATAAGAGAATGAACTTTGGAATCAGTTTTCTTATCTCTGAAGTAAGAACAAGGAATTTACCTTGGATTTGGTGTGAGGCTTATTTTAGTTATTTGGTTATTTAATTATCCTTTTTTGTTACAAAACAACTAGGGTGACATAAGGGTAAATAAAATAAACTAAAATGATGTAAACATGAAACTAGAAGAAGAAAGAAAAGCAGAAGACAGAACATGGATCCTGGAATAAGGCTAAAAATTCATATGCTGGTACCATGATAGCATTTCACTTTGAAAGAGTGAAGAGCAGTTTTACCTCTAAGAATGCTTGCCACATGAGAATGGCACCCAGTATGATCCACTGTTCATGGAGGTAACATAATGATGCAGAACAAGTCCCTCCAGGAGTCTGAATAATTTTTGGTACCAAGACAAGGCAGAAATTAAGCCTGGAAGTCTTTTTAAAGAAAATACAGTGTGGGGTAGTGAATGACGTCCTAGGGAAATGTCACCAGTTTTTACAGAGGGGACTCTTGGGCTGGTTAAACAACGTCATGCAACAAAGCAATTTAGTAGCAGTGATTATCTGTGCACTCCAGGGACCCAGCTCTTTGCTAAGCTGATGTGATATAGATGTAGATTTCATAACACGAGGAAGAATGACATAGCTAATGACCTTTTAAGAAATCATTCCTGTTAGCAGCAGACAAATTGAAGACTGTCCTCTCCAACAGCTACAGGGTGGGCAGCAGCTCTCAACTGCTGATTAAATGCAAGCTTTGGCAAGACATTTAGCAGAGGAAGTATGGCCTCCTCATGGGAAAACTGAGATGCCCAATGATGACATAGGCTTGAGTTCTTGCTTGGGTTGGGGGCGGGCTTGGGTTGGGTTAGTGTATGCATCTGTATTTCGTAATTCTCTGTAGAAAGTATTTTGAATCCACTAGAAAATATAGACTTTAATGGGGTAGAGCATGTCGAGGCCCTGCATAATACACATGATAGTATCTAAATGGACACAATAGTTTTAGTCTTGAAAATGTTTAGGGAAAATGAAATCAGCTAAACACCTCAACCAAGTACATATCTTCACGGAGCATTCTAAACTGGGATTTGAACAATGCTGCTTCTCAGGATAGTAAGCAAATTTTTAGTGAAGAAAATTATCTATTGAAGAGTTCTTATTCATAAACCCTTTAGGTTGAAACTGTCTACAAAACTGTAACTTGAATTTTAGAGCAGTTGATCCTACATTCAGGTGACATACAGCTATAATGCATAGTTGTTTGGGCTGCAAGTAGACTGACACCAAATCTCATCAGTAGCATTGAAGAGGATGCATGTGTTTATATTGCGTATGTTCTTTACCACACAATTACCTATTTACCTTACCTGGACATTGGGTAAGATAATGAACAAAAAAGTAGACAGGTATATTTTTCAGTTCCAGAATATATTTTTATAATGCTTTAGTTTTATAATAGTGAAACACTTGGTAGCAAAAATCTCAACAGTGCTGCAAATATACAACACAATCTCCCCTCCCTTTTCCTGCCCACCTACTCTCCAAGGGTAATCTCTTTTCGATGTTTCTGGCTTTGCTTTTCCTGGTTGTACCTACCTGCTCTAAATACTATGTTCAGAGTTGTATTTCTTGATGTGCGAACTCTCAACAATGCCTCTTGGATCCCTCTATTTAAAAAATATATATTTTTAATATAAATCATATAAAATGTATATATAAATTATATATATAATTTAAAATTCTTATATCAGATTTTACAAAGCCCAAATTCATAAACATATATATGCATATATATAATTATAAAATATACTTGAAGCTAATTCTTTTTTAAATTTTTGTTTTCAATTACAATTTGCACACAATATTATTCTGCATTAGTTTCAGGTGTATAGCATAGTGGTTACACAATCAAATCCTTTACAAAGTGTTCCCTTTGATATTTCCACTATATACCTGGCATCTTACATAGTTATTATAATTTTATTGACTATATTCTCTATCTTGTACTTTAAAGTGTAACTACCCATGACTATTTTGTAACTATCAATTTGTACATCTCTCTTTTTTAAATATATTTTATTGATTATGATGCTATAATTGTCCCATTTTTTTCTCCCCCTACTCCCCTCCCACCCACATTCCCCCACATTAGTTCATGTCCATGGATCATACATATAAGTTCTTTGGCTTCTCCATTTCCCATATCATTCTGAACCTCCCCCTGTCTATTTTGTACCTGCTATTTATGCTTCTTATTCTCTGTACCTTTCTCCCCAATCTCCCCCCTTCCCCTCCTCATTGATAACCCTCCTTGTGATATGTGATTCTGTGCCTGTTCTAGATGTTTGTTTAGTTTGTTTTTATTTCTGTTTTGTTTTGTTTTAGGTTCAATTGTTGATAGTTGTGAGTTTGTTGTCATTTTACTATTCATAGTTTTGATCTTCTTTTTCTTAGATAAGTACCTTTAACATTTCATATAATAAGGGCTTTGGTGATGATGAACTCCTTTAACTTGACCTTATCTGGGAAGCACTTTATCTGCCCTCCCATTCTAAATGATAGCTTTGCTGGATACAGTCATCTAGGATGTAGGTCCTTGACTTTCATGACTTGGAATACTTCTTTCCAGCCCCTTATTGCCTGCAAGGTTTCTTTTGAGAAATCAGCTGATAGGCTAATGGGAACTCCTTTGTACATAACTGTGTCCTTTCCTCTTGCTGCTTTTAAGATTCTCTCTTTATCTTTAATCTTGGGTAACTTAATGATGATGTGCCTTGGTGTGCTCCTCTTGGGTCCAACTTCTTTGGGACTCTCTGGGCTTCCTGGACTTCCTGGAAGTCTATTTCCCTTGCCAGATAGGGAAGTTTTCCTTCATTATTTGTTCAAATAAGTTTTCAATTTCTTACTCTTCCTCTTCTCCTCCTGGCAACCCTATGATTTGGATGTTGGAACATTTAAACTTGTCTCAGAGGTTCCTAAGCTTTTCTTCATGGTTTTGAATTCTTGTGTCTTCATTTTCTTTTAGCTGAACATTTATTTCTTCCTTCCAATACAAATCATTGATTGGAATCCTGGTTTTCTTCCCTTCACTGCTGGTTCCCTGAACATTTTCTTTTATTTCACTGTTCATGGCCTTCACTTTTCCCTTTATTTTGTGACCATACTCAACCATTTTCCTGAGCATATTGATTACCAGTGTTTTGAACTCTGCATCTGAGAGGATGGCTATCTCTTCATCACTTAGTTCTATCTTTGGAGCTTTGATCTATTCTTTCATTTGGGCCATATTTCTTTGTCTCGGTGTCCCTGTTATGTTGTAAGGGGTGGAGCCTTAGGTATTCACCAGGGCAGGGCAACCCACATTGCTGCGCTGTGGTACTGTCTGTAAGGGAGTGGCCAGAGAGGGAATAATGCCACTTGCCTCCTCAGCTCTTTCACCACTGTCAGTCACTTCCCCTGCTACCCACAAGCAAATTGGGCCCTTCTGGTGCTGATTCCCCCATGGATGGGTGTGTGTATGTTCTAGGACCCTGTGGGTCTCTCCAAGGAATGGGAGTTTCTTCCATCACCATTACCCCTATAGGTTTTTACAGTCACAGGTTTTGAGGCTTTCTTTTCCCACACTGGAACACTGGATTGCATGGTCTATCTCACTCCCCAGTGTTCCTCCTGGTTTATCTGGTCACAAATGTGGGACTGCCCCATCCATCAGCTGCCATCTTGCCTGTCCAGGTCCTCCAGCCATCACCTTGCCAGGATTCCTCTTCACCTTGGCTTCCCATCTCCGCCCCCCATCAGTCTGGATGAATGTTTCTTCTTTAGCTCCTTGGTTGTCAGACTTCCATACAGTTTGATTTTCTGGCAGTTCTGGTTATTTTTTTCTTTTTAAATTTGTTGTTGGCCTTCTGCTGATTCAAGGAGGCAAAGTGTATCTACCTATGCCTCCATCTTGGCTGGAAGTCCAATTTACACATCTTAATCCCTTCACCTTTTTGCCTAGCCCCCCAAACCCTTGCCCCTCTGGTAACTAGCAGTCTGTTCTTCATCTCTCTGTCTGTTTATCTTTTGTTTGTTCATTGATTTTGTTCTTTAGATTACACATAAATGAAATCATATGATATTTGCCTTTCTCTGTTTGACCTATTTCACTTAGCATAATTCCAGTACTCTAGGTCCATCCATGCTGTCACAACAGGTGGGATTTCATTCTTTTTTTTTTATAACTGAGTAATATTCCATTGTACATATGTACCAGAACCTTTTTAATGCACTTGTCTATTGATAGGGACTTGGGTTGCTTCCATATCTTGGCTATTGTAAACGATGCTGAAATAAATATAGGGTGTATATATTCTTTCAAATTGGTGGTTTTGGTTTCTTTGGGTATAAACCCAGTAGTGAAATCACTGGGTCATATGGCAGTTCCATTTTTAATTTTTTAAAAAAACCTCCATACTGTTTTCTGTAGTGGTTGCATGAATCTGCATTCCCACCAACAGGGAATGAGGGTTCCCTTTTCTTCACATTCTCACCCACACTTGTTTGTTGATTTATTGATGGTAGCCAATTCTGATAGGTACAAGGTGGCTGGTATCTAATTGTGGTCTTAATTTGCATTTCTCTGATAATTAGCAACATTGAGTATTTTTTCATATGTCTATTGGCCATCTGTATGTCCTCTTTGCAGAAGTGTCTATTCAGGTCCTCTGCCCATTTTTCAATCGGATTGTTGGGGTTTTTTAGTGTTGAGTTTTATTAGTTGTTTATAAAATTTGAATTTTAACCCCTTATAGGATGTATCATTAGAGTATATCTTATCCTAATGGATAGATTATCTTTTCATTTTGTTGATGGTTTCCTTTGCTGTGCAAAAACATGGATAAAGGACACATGGAAAAAGACAATGGGGGGAGAATTGAGTGTGGGAGGTGGGGGTTGGTGGGGTGGAGGAGAGTGATAGGGGAAAAGGGGACAGTTGTAATTGAACAATAAATAATTTTTTAATAAAATAGAAATGCAAATAAGAACTTTTTTTTAGTTTGGTGTAGTCCCATTTGTTTATTCTTTCTTTTGCTTCCCTGTCTGAGGAGGTATGTCAGAAAAATATTGCTATGAGAAATGTCAGAGATTTTACTGCCTATATTTTCTTCAAGGGGTTTTATGGTTTCAAGTCTTATATTTAAGTATTTAATTCATTTTGAGTCTATTTTTGTACATGGTTGGTCAACTTTCATTTTTTTAATATATTTGTCTCATTTTCCCAACACCATTTATTGAATAAACTGTTTTTCCCCATTGTAAATTCTTGCATCTTTTGTCATGTATTAATTGACCATATAGGCATGGTTTATTTCTGGACTTTCTATTCTGTTCCATTGATCTATGTATCTGTTTTTAATCTAGTACCATGCTATTTTGATTATAGTAGTCTTGTAATATAGTTTGATGTTGAAGAACATGATATCAAACTTTGTTCTTTCTCAAGATTGCTGTTGGTATCTGGGTCTTTTGTAGTTCCATATAAATTATTGGATTATTTGTTCTAGTTCTGTGAAAAATGCCATTGATATTTTGATAGGAATTGCTCTAAATCTATAGATTGCTTTGGATAGTATGGACATTTTAACAATATTAATTCTTCTTATCTATGAAGAATTAATATATGCTTCCATGTTAATTCCATATGATATATATTTCCATTTATTTGTATCTTCTTCAATTTCTTTCTTTAATGTCTTATGATTTTTCAATTACAGGTCTTTAACTGCCTTGGTTAGATTTATTCCTAGATAATTTATTTTTTGATGCAAGTACAAATGGGATTGTTTCCTTAGTTTCTCTTTTTAATAGTCTATTATTGGTGTCAAAAAATGCAACTGATTTCTGAATATTTATTTTGTATCCTGTTCAGTTTACTGAATTCATCTATCATTTCCAGCACTGTTTTTGGTGGACTGTTTAGGATTCTCTTTATATAGTATTATGTCATCAGTATATAATGACAGTTTTATTACTTCCTTCTCAATTGGAACCCCATTTATTTGTTTATTTTTCTTGCCTGATTGCTGTGGCTAGGACTTTTAGTACTATGCTGAATAACAATGGTGAAAGTGGACATCCCTGTCTTGTCCTTGATCTTAAGGAAAATACTTTTAGTTTTTCTCTGTTATAGATGCTGTTAGCTGTGGGTTTTGCTACATATAACCTTTATAGTGTTGAGGTATGTTCCCTGTACTCACACTATGCTGAGAGTTTTTGTAAATGGGTGTTAGATTTAGTCAAATTATTTTTCTGCACCTGTTAATATAATTGTAAGATTTTTACCCTTCATTTTATTTATGTGGTATACAACATTGAATTGCAGATATTGAATCATCCTTATATCCCCAGAATAAATCCCACAGCATCTTTTTAATATATTGCTGAATTCAGTTTACTAACATTTTTTGAGAATTTTTCATCAATGTTCATCAGGGATATTAGCCAATAATTTTCTTTCTTTGTAGTGTCTTTCTATGTCTTTGGAGTCAGGACAATGGTGGTCATATTAAATAAGCTTGGGAAACTACCCTCCTCTTGAATTTTTTTAGAATAGGTTGAGAGAGCTAGATGTTAGTTCTTTGAATATTTGGTAAAATTTAACTTTGAAGCCATCTGTGTTAGGACTTTTATTTTGTTTGGGGGAATTTTTTAAATTACTGCTTTGATTTCATTGGTTGCAATTTTTCTGTTCAGGTTTTCTGTTTCTTTTTAATTCAGTCTTGGAAGATGGTATGTTTCTAGCAATTCGACCCTTTCTTCCAGATTGTCCAATTTATTGGCACATAATTGTCCATAGTATTTTCTTATAATCCTTTGTATTTCTGTGGTGTTGGTTGTTACTTCTCTTTCATTTCTGATTTTACTTACTTGGCTCTACTTTTTTTCTTGATGAATCTGGTTAAAGGTTTATCAATCTTATTTACTTTTTCAAAGAACCATCTCTTGATTTCATTATCTTTTGTATTATTTTGTGTTTTTTTTAGACTGTATTTCAGTTATTTCTGCTCTGATCTTTCTTATTTCCTTTCTTTTACTCTGGGCATTGCTTGTTGTTATTTTTCTAGCTCTTTTAGGTGTAGGATTAAATTGTTTATTTTAAATTTTTTTCACTCAAGGTAGGTTTGTATTGCTATGAGTTTCCCCCTTGGGACTGTTTTCATTATATCCCATAAATATGAGGTCATTGTGTTTTCATTTTCATTTTTCTCAAGGTATTTTTTTATTTCTTCTTTAATCTCATTTTCAGTTTTATTTATTTATTTATTTTAAATTGCTTTATTGTTGTTCAATTACAGTTGTCTGCATCTTCTCCCCTCCCCTCCTGCCACCCCAGCCAAACCCACCTCCCTTCCTTGTTTCCACCCTCCCCCTTGGTTTTGTCCATGTGTCCTTTATAGTAGTTCCTAAAATCCCTTCTCCCCACTGCCCCCTCCCTTTCCCCTCTGGCTATTATTAGATTGTTCTTAATTTCAATGTCTCTGGTTATATTTTGTTTGCTTTTTTCTTTGGTTGATTATGTTCCACTTCAAGGTGAGATCAATGGTATTTGTCCCTCACTGCCTGACTTATTTCACTTAACATAATGCTATCCAGTTCTATCTATGCTGTTGCAAAGGGTATAAGCTCATTTTTTCTTTCTGCTGTGCAGAATTCCATTGTGTAAATGTACCATAGTTTTTTGATCCACTCATTTGCTGGTGGGCATTTAGGTTGCTTCCAGCACTTGGCTATTGTAAATTGTGCTGCTATGAACATTGGGGTGCATAGGATCTTTTGCATTGGTGTTTCAGAGTTCTTAGGGTATAATCCCAGCAGTGGAATTGCTGGGTCAAAAGGCAGATCCATTTTTAGTTTTCTGAGGAAATTCCATACTGTTTTCTACAGTGGCTGTACCAGTCTGCATTCCCACCAACAGTACACTAGGGGTCCCTTTTCTCTGCATCCTCTCCAACACTTGTTTGTTGCTTTGTTTATGATGGCCATTCTGACTGGTGTGAAGTGGTATCTCATTGTGGTTTTAATTTGTATCTCTCTGATGGCTAGTGATGCTGAGCATCTTTTCACATGTCTCTGGGCCCTCTGCATGTTCTCCCTGGAGAAGTGTCTGTTCAAGTCTTTTGCCCATTTTTAATTTTTTTTTTGCCTCATTATCCTATTTATTGTTTAATAACTTTTTATTTAGCCTTCATATGTTTGTGTGTTTTGGTTTATTTCTCATAATTGATACCTAATTTTATAGCACTGTGGTCAGAGAAGATGCCTGATATAATTCCAGTCTTCTTAAATTTATTGAGACTTGTTCTGTGGCCTAACTTATGATACATCATGGAAAATGTTTGACGTGCCCTTGAAAAAAAAATGTGTATTCTGCTTCTTGGGGGCAAAATGTTCTGGAAGAATAAATTCAACCCATCTAGTGTAATGTGTCATTTAAAGTCACTGTTTTCTTTTTGATTTTCTGCTTTCTATTTATTGAGATCAATGGGATATTAAAGTCCCCTGCTATGACTGTATTACTATTACTCTCTCCTTTTTGCATTCATCAATATTTCATATATATATATACACACATATATACATATATATGTATTTAGGTACTTCTATGTTGGATGCATAAATATTTATAAAAGTTATATCCTTTTGTTGGATTGGTTTCTTTATCATTATGTAGTGTCCTTTTTTGTCTCTCATAGACTTTGTTTTAAAGTTTATTTTGTTGATATAAGTATTGCTACCTCAGCACTTTTTTCTTTTGTTTCTTTCCATTTGCATGAAGCTTTTTTTCACGCCTAAAATTTCAGTCTGTATATGTCTTTCAGTCTGAGGTGGGTCTCTTGTGGATAGCATATACCATATTTTTCTGTGTATAATATGCACTTTTTTGTCCAAATTTTTGAGTGAAACATAAGGATGTGCATTATACATAGATAATACTAATTCCATATCTATACAATTTTTTAATTCTTTTATTTATGCTTATGTATTAAAGTGTAACTCTAGAAAGAAATAACAATATTCATATGCAAAATAATATCATTTATAATATAGAAACATATATATAAATATAAATAAATAAAAGTTGAACTAAAAAATTAAAACAAAAGGTTTTTTCTGAAAGTTTGGGACAAAAACATGGGTGCACATTATACATGGCAAAATGTGGTATATGGGTTTTCTTATTCATTTAGTTACTCTATGTCTTTTGATTGGAGCATTTAAGCCATTCACATTTAAAGTGATTATTAATAGGTGCATATGTGTTGCCATTTTATTCTTTATAACTGTTCCTTTTTTATTCCTTTTTTTTCTTAAAGAAGACCCTTTAACAATTCTAGTAATACTGTTTTGTTGATGAATGAACTCCTTTTGCTTTTTCTTGTCTGGGAAGCTCTTTATTTCTCCTTCAATTTTGAATGATAACCTTGCTAGGTACATTAGTCTTGGTTTTAGGACCTTGCTTTTCATCACTGAATATTTTGTGCCAATCTGTTCTGGCATGAAATGTACCTACTGAGAAATCAGCAGACAGTCTTATGGGAGGTTTTTAAAATATATACATTTTTAAAGATTTTATCTATTTATTTTTAGACAGAGGAGAAGGGAGGGAGAAAAAGAGGGAGAGAAACATTGATAGGTTGCCTCTTGCATTCACCCACCGGAGACCGAACCCATAATCCAGGCATGTGCCCTGACTGAGAATCAAACTGGTAAGATCTTACCTCATGGAACAATGCCCAACCAAATGAGCCACACCAATCAGGGCCTTAAGGGAGTTTTTTCTAGGTAACTAATTATCTTTCTCCTGCTGCTTTTAAGTTTCTTTTTTCATATTTAAAATTTGTCTTTTTAATTATGATGTGTCTTGGTGTGGTGCTCTCTGGGTTCATCTTGTTTGGCATTCTCTGTGCTTCCAGAACTTGTGTGTCTTTTTCCTTCACCAAATTAGGGAATTTTTCAGTAATTATTTCTTTAAATAGTGTCTCAGTACCTTGTTCTCTCCCCTCCCCTTTGGTACTGCTATGATGTGGATGTTCTTATGTCTGATGTTCTCCCAGAGGTCCTTTATACTATAGTTTTAATCTAGTTTGTACTTTCTGCTGCTCTGATTGCGCATTTTCTGCTATTTTGTCCTTCACATCTCTGATTCAGTCCTTTGCTTCATCTAATCTGCTGTCGATTCCTTCTAATGTATTTTTCATTTCAGTTATTGTATTTTTCAGCTCTGATTAGTTTTTTTAATGGTTTCTATATATTTTTTTTTTATGCTGTTGAAGTTCTCACTAAGTTCCTTGAGCATTCCTATAAACATTGAACTCTGTATCAAGTATATTGCTTACCTACATTTCATTTATTTCTTTTTCTGGAGATTCTTTTCTTTTCTTTTCTTTTCTTTGCTTTTTTTTTTTTTAATGGGGGACATGTTTCTTAGTCTTTCTATTTTGGCTGCACCTCTGTAACTGTTTTTGTGTATTAGTTAGATTTTCTGTGTCTCCCAGCCTTGGTTAGGTGGCCTTATGTAGTGAGTGTTTGGTGGGGCTCAGTGATACAATATCCCTCCCTGATAACTTGAGCTGTGTGCTTTAGGAGTATATGTGATTTTCCTGTTGTAGTTGAGTCTTGATTACTGTTGGTTCATTTGTGGGTGGGGTTGACCCTCAGGCTGGCTGACTGTGATGATTGATCCCAATCACAATGTACAAACTGGTGTGTGGGAGCTCAACCCATTAAGTGGCATTGGCCCCATCGGGTCTGGTGCCTGCCAATACGTCACTTTTGTTGTACCACTTTTACCAGTAATTGGGTCATGTGCTGATGTAGTCTGAAGCCAGCCACTGGGCATGTTGGTTTTGGGGTCTCTTGGGATGGACTCCAGTGCAGATCAATGTCAGTTGCTGCCTGTGGCTGGCCCTGAGCCACATGTTAAAGGCTACAAGGTGATCCCTGGTTGGTAGCTGCCTGTGCCAGAACTGGGTGCACATGGGTGTGGCCAAGCTGCATAACAAGGCTGACACCAGGGACAGATCATCAAAAGGCCTAAATTACTGTGTGACCCACTGCCACCTGCCAGCTGCTTGCTAGACTTTGCCACTGAAAGAGCCTTTGGCTCGCTCATGCACTGCATGAGGCAGGTTCTCAGTGAGTCACTGGGTAGGGGTGAGTGGTGTTTACCAGCTTAACACAGATTCAAATTCAGCACTATTGCTGGGTCTGAGGTCACTTAGCAAAAGTCTCAGGGTACATCAAATTGAGTCGCACTTGCCTGGGCCCTACATACCTTTGCAGTGAGTCAGGATCTTAGGGAGTCATCAGGGTGGATCCAGTGGAGTTCATTAGGCTAAAACAGATTAAGATTTGGCCTTGTGTAAGTAGGCTCTGCCCAGGTACAGTGGTACCTGTTGAATGCACTGTGAAAAATGATCCTCACCTAAAGCCATAGAACTCAGTCTCTTCCTATGTGTCTTTGGCTCCCCCTGAGTTTGTCCAGACTTCCTGGAGAGTTTTTCAAGAACAACTACAACATGAACCCAGGCTGGCTGCCACCAGAGGGTCCCTCCACAGGGTGTGAGCTTGGCAGAGCAGGGCCTCAGGGAGTTGACAGGGTGGGGCTAATTAACCTGCCTAGTCCATTGCTGTGGGGATGCAGGCCCAACACAGGAACAGTGGCACAAGTCAGGAACGTGGGTAAAACAGTCCTGCCCCTCAAAGCCTTGTGACTCGGTCTCTCCCTGTATATCTCTAGCACCCCCTGAATTTGCCCAGATTTCCTGTAGAGTTTTTCAAGAAAAACTGCAAAGTGGGCTCAGTCTGGCTGCTGCCAGTATATTTTTCCACAAGGTATGAACTTACTGGGGTGCGGCCTCAGGTAATTGGCAGTGTGGGGCTGGTGCATCTCCCTAGGCTAATGCTGTATGAGGCAGGGGAAGTGCTTGACCCAGAAAAAATTACTTTTGTTGGCAACAGAGGGACATTGGCAGTTGTGCCTTCAGCCCTCTACCCAAAGTAACAAAACCCAATTACTCCAGTGCCCTCCAAGACACTGTCTCTCTGCTGAAGCTCAAGATAAGTGCCAGTGTGAAGTTTTGTCCATTCGCCCTTTAAGAAGGCACCTATGTTAAGAGTAGTTTCCTCTCACCCAGGGGAATGAAGTCCCCAGTGATATTTTCAGCTAAATATTATGTTGGCTCTTCTTCCCAGCACTGTTGCTTTATGCTGGGAAACTCAGTGTGGTTTTGAGACCCCTCACTCCTCAAGGGGGGACCTTTGCAGCTGAAATATCCCTCTGAATTCTCAACTGCTGCACATGGGTGCAGAGCCAGCACTTTTTCCATCTTCAACCTTCCTACCATTCTCAATGTGGCTTCTTTAGTGTATCCTTAGTTACAAGACTTCTGTTTAGCCAGTCTTCAGATGGTTATCCAGGTTGATTGCTCTATAATTTGTTTTTAATTTTGATATGATTCCGAGAGGAGGTGAGTGTTATTCCACCAACTCTGCCACTGTATTGGATACATCTAAGCTTTTTTTTTTTTTTATCTTTCTTTACAGAGTATCTTTTGAGTATCCACCATGTGAACTGAAAAAATTAAAGCTTCTGCCTTCCCCTCTCTTCCCTTCCCTTCTCTATTTCATTTTCTGTCATGTATATTCTTACTTCAAACTGTTAAGCTTTATAGTATTTTATTTCTCCTCTCTACATATCATTTTATCAAATTGAATTTGTCATCAAATCCATGATACACCATTGTTTTATGTTCCATTAAGTTTTAAAAAATGCTGTTAATAGACTGAACATGGTGGTGAGGTAGGAAGGAGTGGGTTCCACTCCCCCCTACACATGGGAGAAAAACCTAGCTGACCTATGGAGGAACAGAGCAAACAGCCAACAGTCCCCCAGCATATATGAAGAGAGCAAAAATTGTAGAGGACATTGAAAAACCAGATGGTAAGGAGAGTGTTTCAGGACAATAAGGTCCCTGGCACCAGCGTGGGGACCAAGGAAGCTGCAGCCCCAGGGCCAGCACCTGCCGAGTCTGCCACAGGGTTCTTGGGAGAGAGCCAGGTCAACAGCTCCCTCCCCTGCCAAACAAGGTTTGAACAGCACCAGAAGAAACCTGGCTGCTTGAAGTCCCAGAGACAGGAATAAGGACTAAGTGGCAAACACACAGGGGCTGTGAGCTCCCACAGAGTCTGTGGACACTGCCTGTGGAGAGCTGAGGGTTGAGCCATGATGGGCCCTCACCTGGATAATCCCTAGTCTCGTTGGAGAGTTGGGCTCTGTGAGAGGCCAGGCCTCTGTATGGAGCAGCAGGCTTGAGTAGGAGGAATTTCTCAAAACGAAAACGTAAAAAAAGAGACACTGTTTGGGGAATTCTCCTGCAGCAGCCATTCCAGCATCCTCCCAACAGAGCCAGGCAGTGCTCCTGAGGTGGTGCAGAAGGCCCAGTGTACCCCCATAGCCCTGGGAAGGGTGCCCTCCTGAACCTGAGGGACTGGAGGCAGCCAGGCTGAGGTCACATGCCCACAATCCAGGGAGATTGGCTCTGAGAAAGGCCTCAACCCCACACCCCTAACCCCAATGAGAGTGCACTCTGAAGAAGGCCTGGACCCTACACCCAAAGACCTGCGGAGAGGCACCTGGTTAGCCCTGGGGAGAGTGGCACCAGAGCTGTGGAACCTCAGGGACTAGAGACTGCTGGAGAGCTAGGGTGAAGGCTGACAGACAGAGCATCAGTAAGGGAGAAAAGAAAAACAAATCTCCCCTCAGCCTGCTATAGCCCTGAAGACCAACAAAACTGGTTTGGCCAGATTCAAGCCAGCATGAGGCTTTTTTTTTTTTTTTTAAGTAATTCTTTATTTCTTTTTTAAATATTATTTTTCTATCTTTCAACTACTTTTTCCTCTTTCCTTCTTTCTTGTTTTATTCCTTCTTCCTTTCTTTCCCATTTTATCTCTTCTTCCTTTCTTCCTCTTCTTTTTTTTTTAAATTCTCACAAGTGAGACAAAAAAAACCCCAAAAAACTGGAACTGTGAAAAGACCAGAGTTGGACCCAAAGAGGGGTAATCCCAACAGCTGAGACAGTGAGGCAAATTACACTTTGCTACTACAGAGAACCTACAAGTTATTGCATATTTGTGTTATTATTTTTTTCATTACTCTTACATCTTTTTTTTTTTTTACCAGTATTTTTGCATTCCTCTTCTTTCTGTTTAGTCTTCCTTGCGTGGCTAGTTAAATTGTATTGTTTGACAGGTTTCCCTTGTCCTCTCTTTCATATTGTATTGTTAATTTGCTGATAATTTACTGAAGTGTCCTTCACTTCACTTGTGTTCCATTTGGCACACTACTCAAGATCCTATACTTCCTATTCTTGTTATCCAGATCACACAGATACTGTCATATGATTGTTGCTCCATTATTATTGTAAATAATAGCTGTTTCATGCAATTGTAAATACTACACAACACCTCTCCCAGATCTCAGCCCACTTCACGGTTTCCTGAACTCTAAATAATATAGTGGTTAACTCTATTCTCTCACACACTACACCTATTTACTATCCTTTACTCTCACCTTACCTCAGAATCTGACCTCCCACAACCTCACTGCTTTCTAGATCCAACTAACAATCCTTCCCTCATCAACAAGAGTCTTATCTTCTTTCTACCCTTTCTAAAAAGTGACTAGCTGGGTGGAATACAATGGTTAATACTATACATAGCCAAAGGATCTCCTATCTCTTCTCTACCGGCTACTACTGTAAATATCATATAATACTCTCTTGCTATCTTAAACCATTTTGCCTGCCCCCTCCAAGTGATCACAAAAAAGAGTAGTTGGAAGCTGTGAACACCAGGATACCTGCTGAAAGAGGAAACCCAACAACAAAGGAACGACCAACAGATAACAACAGAGGAAGGTGAAGGAGGGAGTGGAAGCCACACTAACCTCAATGCAGGATCCATCTGGAAATACAGCTAAATAGTGGAGAAAACACCCAGAACAAACAACTGAAAAACAGCAAGAGAAAATCCTCAAAACTTTGTACACATGGAAGAACCAGTTTCAACACAACCTGCCCTCACCAGCAAAACAAAATACAAGACATAGTAGACAGAGTGACCCTCAGTTAACCAGCTGGATAGAAGGACCCAGCAAAGAAAGACCCAACAACAATCAAAACCCAAAGACAAACACAGAGCCAACTTAAACGACAGCCCAAGACCAGTGAGCTCAGGAGATCGAGGAGATGGCACCACTGAATATCACAGGTATTCTGCCACAGAAGTTCATACCATAAACCCAGGAAGTCAGAACAGATAAATTTGAGACCTGAGGCTAAAACAAGAGTCTCGCAAGCAATGGCAAGACAAAGAAACAACCCCAAATGAAAGGAAAGGAGGAAGCCTCAGAAAGAATGATAAATAAAATAGAGGTGGTCAACTATCAGATATTGAGTTTAAAGCAGTGGTTATCAGGAAGCTTAATGAGCTCACAAAGAATTACCACAACCTACAGGGAAACTACAATGAATTCACCGCAAAGTATAACAACATGAAAAAGGAAATAGAAACTATCAACAAGGGCCAAGAGGAAATGAAGGATACAATTCCTGAACTGAAGAACCCACCAGAAAGATTCAAAAGCAGGATTAATGAAGCAGAAGATTGGATCAGTGAGCTGGAGGACAAGGTAGAAAAAAATTCTGGAAAGAGCAAGAAAAGGAAAAGAGGCTCAGAAAGAATGAAGAGGGATTAAGGGAAATGCAGGACAATATGAAATGTAATAGTATCCTTATAATAGGGATACCAGCAGGAGAAGAAGAAGAGCAAGGGATAGAAAACCTGTTTGAAAAAGTAATGATGGAAAACTTCCCTAATTTGATGAGAAAAAAAGTCACACAAATCCAGGAAACACAAAGAATCCTAATTAAGAGGAGCCCAAAGAGGCTTAAAGACACATTATAATTAAAATGGCAAAATTCAAAGACAAAGAGGGAATCTTAAAGGCAGCAAGGGAGAAACAGGAAGTAACATGCAAGGGAGCCCTGATAAGGTTAGCAGGTAACTTCTCAATGGAAACCCCCCAAGCCAGAAGACAATGTCAAGAAATAGTCCAAGTAATGAGAACCACTGGGCTGCAACCAAGGCTACTTTACCCAGCAAGACTCTCAATCAAATAGAAAGCTAAATAAGGAGCTTTCCAGACAAAAGAAGTCTAAAAGAATACACCTCCTCCAAACCAGCACTGCAAGAGATGTGAAAGGGTCTGTGTTAAGGAAAGGAAGGCAGAGAGAGAGAGAGACAGAGACAGAGATAGAGATGAGAGAGAGAGAGAGAGAGAGAGAGAGAGAAACACAGGTATGAAAATGGCAATGAATAAGCACCTATCAATAATAACCTTAAATGTAAATGGATTAAATACTCCAATCAAAAGACATAGAATAGCTGAATGGATAAGGAAGCATGACCCACACATACGCTGCCTACAAGAGACTCACCTCAGGGCAAAAGACCTACACAGACTCAAAGCAGAAGGGCTAGAAACAAATTGTCCAAGCAAACGAGCAGGAAAAAAACCAAAACAGGGTAACAATGCTCATATCCAACAAAATAGGCTTCAAACAATGGGCCACAAAGAGAGATGCAGAAGGTCACTTCATAATACTCAAGGGAAGAATCCACCAAGAAGACACAAACATTGTAAATATATATGCACCCAACAGAGGTGTACCCAAATACATAAAGAAAATCTTGGGGGACTTCAAGACAGATATTGACAGAAAAACAATTATAGTAGGGAATTTTAACACCCCACTGTGAAAAATGGACAGATCTTCCAAACAAAATATCAACAAAGATTTTGGGGCATTGACCAATGCCCTAGATGAAATGGACTTAACAGATACATGTGGAGCCTTTCATCCCAAAGAAGCTAAGTACACATTCCTTTGAAATGCACATGGAACCATTTCAAAGATAGACCACACAATAGGACATGAAACAAGCCTCAACAAGTTCAAGAAAATTGAAATCATATCAAACATTTTCTCTGACCACAAGGGACTGAAACTAGAAACCAACCCTAAGCAAAAAAAACCCCAAACACTCTAAATCATGGGCATTGAATAGCATGCTATTAAACAATGAATGGGTCAAGAATGAAATTAGGGAAGTCATCAAAAAGTTTCTGGAAACAAAAGAAAATGAACTCACAACAATCCAAAACTTATGGAATACAGCAAAGGCAGTCCTGAGAGGGAAGTTCATAGTGATACAGGCCTACTTGAAATAGATAGAAACAGTTAAATGAAACAACTTAACCCTATGCCTACAAGAACTCGAGGAACAACAACAAAGACAGCCCAGAGCAAGTAAAAGGAAGGAAATAACCAAGATCAGAGCAGAATTAAATGACATAGAGACTAAAAGCACAATTCTAAGGATCAATGAATCCAGGAGCTGGTTCTTTGAAAAGATAAACAAAATCAACAAGCCTTTAAGCAGGCTCATCAAGAAAAAAAACAGAGAGGACCCAAATAAACACAATCAGAAACAAAAGAGGAGAGATTACAACTGACATCACAGAAATACAAAGGATTGTAAAAAATTAGTACAAAGAACTCTATGCCAAGAAATTTGAAAACTTTGTTGAAATGGACAAATTTCTGGAGAAATATAATCTTCCAAAACTCAATGAAGAAGAAGCAGAATGTCTGAACAGACCAGTAGCAGTGGACAAAATTGAAGCAGTAATCAAAAAACTCTCCACACAAAAAAACCTGGGACCAGATGGTTTCACAGGAGAATTCTACAAAGCATTTAGGAAAAGCCAACCCCTATCCTTCACAGAGTATCCCAAAAAATCCAAAATGATGGAAGACTCCCAAACTCTTTTTATGAAGCCAGAATCATCCTAATCCCAAAAACAGATAAAGACACAACAAACAAAGAAATCTTCAGGCCAATATCGCTGATGAACAGAGATGCTAAAATTTTCAACAAAATATTGGCAAACTGCATCTAACAATACATAACAAGATCATCTACCATGACCAAGTGGGATTCATCCCAGGGATGCAAGGATGGTTCAATATTCTCAAATCAATAAATGTAACACATCGCATAAACAAAAGGAAAGACAAAAATCACATGATCATATCAATAGATGCAGAAAAAGCATTTGATAAGGTACAAACCCATTTATGATAAAAACACTCAGCAAAGTGAGAATACAGGGAGCATTCCTCAACATAATAAAGGCAATATGTGAGAGACCTACAGCCAACATCATATTCAACAGGCAAAAACTAAAATCTGTTCCACTAAGATCAGGAACAAGACAAGGTTGTCCACTTTCAGCATTTCTATTCAACATAGTATTGGAAGTATTATCCACTGTGATCAGACAAGAAAAGGAAATAAAAGCCATACAAATTGGAAAGGAGGAAACAAAACTATCATTGTTTGCAGATGACATGAGAGTGTACATAGAAAATCCTATAGACTCCACCAAAAAGCTACTTGACCCAATCAATAAAATTGTCAAAACAGCGGTATACAAAGTCAATATCCTGATATCAAAGGCATTTAGTATACCAACAATGAAACATCAGAAACAAAAATCAGGAATGAATACTGCATTTGATATAGCAAATAGAAAAATAAAATACCTGGTAATAAACCTAACCAAGTAGGTAAAAGACCTGTATGCAGAAAACTACACAATACTGAAGAAAGAAATCAAGGAAGACACAAACAAATGGAAACATATACCATGTTCATGGATTGGAGGAATTAACATTATCAAAATGTCTATACTTCCCAAAGCAATTTACAAATTCAATGCAATACTTATTAAAGTACCAATGGCATATTTCACAGACATAGAAGAAACACTTCAAAAATTTATATGGAACCATAAATAACCCTGAATTGCTTCTGCAATTTTGAGAAAGAAGAACAGAGTAGGAGGGATCACAATACCAAAACTGTATTACAAGGACAATGTAATCAAAATATCCTGGTACTGGCATAAAACCAGACAGATAGACCAATGGAACAGAACAGAGAGCCTAGAACTAAATCGAAGTCTCTACAGTCAATTAATATTTGACAAAGGGGACAGCAACATGAAATGGAATAAAAATAGCCTCTTCAACAGATGGTGTTGGGAGAACTGGACAGCTACATGCAAAAAAGTGAAACTCGAGCACCAACTTACACCATACACAAAAATAAATGCAAGGTGGATAAAAGATTTAGATAGAAATCATGACACATTACAATTCTATAGAACATAGGCAGGAAAATCTCAGATATTTCATGCAGCAATATTTTCACTGATATGCCCCATTAGAGCAAGGGACATAAGGGAAAGAATAAACAAATGACATCTCATCAAAAATAAAAAGCTTCTGCATGGCTAAAGAAAACAGTATTAAAATAAAAAGAGAACCAACTGTATGGGAAAACATATTTGCCGATGATATCTTGGACAAGGGTTTCATCTCCGAAATATATAAAGAACTCACAGGACTCCACTCTAAGAAGATAAGCAACCCAATTAAAAAATGGGCACAGGACTTGAACAGACTCTTCTCTAAGGAGGACATACAGCGGGCCCAGAGACACATGAAAAGATGCTCAGTATCGCTAGCTATCAGAGAGATGCAAATTAAAACCATAATGAAATACCACTTCACACTGATCAGAGTGGCCATCATAAACAAAGCAATAAACAACAAGTGTTGGAGAGAATGTAGAGAAAAGGGGACCTTAGTGCACTGTTGGTGGGATTGCAGACTGGTACAACCACTATGGAAAACAGTATGGAATTTCCTCAGAAAACTAAAAATGGATCTGCCTTTTGTCCCAGCAATTCCACTGCTAGAATTATATTCTAAGAACCCTGAAACACTAATCCAAAAGAACCTATGCACCCCAATGTTCATAGCAGTACAATTTATAATAGCCAATGTTGGGAGCAACCTAGGTGCCCATCAGTAAATGAATTCATCAACAAACTATGGTACATTTACAGAATGGAATTCTATGCGAGAAAGAAAGAAAGAAGGAGTTCCTACCCTTTGCAATGGCATGGATGGAACTGGAAAGCATTATACTAAGCAAAATAATCCAGGCAGTGAGGGACAAATACCATATGATCTCACCTTTAACAGTAATCTAATCAACAAAACAAACAAACAAGCAAAATATAACCAAAAACACTGAAGTTCAGAACAGGCTGACAGTGACCAGAAGGGAGAAGGGAGGGAATTTCAGGGGAAAAAGATGAACGGTTTGCAGAAACAAGTATAAAGGACACATGGACGATAACAAGGGGGGGTGGGTGGAAACAAGAGGGAGGTGGGGAGGGCTGGGGGTGGCCTGGGTTGGGGTAAAAGTCAGAAAACTATACCTGAACAACAATTAAAATAAAAAAAATGCTTTTAATAACACTCTAATTATAAATTATATTCCGATTTCAAGGAGGCCAAATCTGAAAAAAAAAATGTGTTTATTTGAATTTAGGAAGAATGGTTGTTAGTTTTCTATGCTTTTCCTATTGCTTAATTCTAAAGATAAAAGTAAATCATTTTATAATATTATCATGTAATATACCAGTAGAGTGATTAGGACCTTGGAGAAGAAATAAAACCTTTTGCCAGTAAACCAGTGCTACTCAAATGGAATTGTTCTATGTCAAAAGATTCTCTTTTCATATAGTCTATATTTGCCCCAAATCTTCTTCATCTGGTTTTCTTGTATATCTTTCCTTAAATATCTATTGTATATATTTCTTTTACCATAGAAAAACATACTTGTTCTCATCTTATCACTAAGATTAATGCTGGTGTGTCAAATCATAAAATTTTCTGTAAGTCTAAAGTCTGCAAGTTTAGTATCCATGTTTTCTTTTATGTGATTTATTGTTTCAGGTCTTATATTTAGGTCTTTGTTTCATTTTAAGTTAATTTTTGTATATTTGGACAAACAGCCTAGTTTTATTCTTTTGTATATGGCTTTCCAATTTTCCCAGAACCACTTATTGAAGAGGCTTTCTTTTCTCCATGTTTTTTGGGTCCGTTGTTAAAAATTATTTGTCTATATACATGCAGGTTTATTTTAGGGTCTCAGTTCTGTTCCATTCGTCCATGTGTCTGTTTTCTGCCAATATCATCCTGTTTCAATTTTCATCACTTTGTGAATAATTTAAATCACACGCAGAGAGTGTGATTCCTCCAACTTGGTTCTTTTCCCTTAGATTTGCTTTTGCCATTCAAGGTCTTTTGTGGTTCATTAATATCTGATGATGTTTTCATTCTAATTCTTTTTAAAAAGCCACTGTGATTTTGATGGAGATTGTATTAAATCTGTATAGTGCCTTGGGTAATATAGCCATTTAATAATGTTGTGCCAATCCATGGCTGCAAAGTATCTTCTTATTTCTTTGTGTCTTTTTTAATCTCCTTTCATAATGCTTTGCAGTTTTCAGTATATGGTCCTTCACATTCTTTAAGTTTATTTCTAGGTATTTTTTTGTTACAATTGCAAAATAAACTGGTTTCTTTAATTTTTTTTTGGAATTTTATTGTTAGTATGTAGGAATGCAACAGATTTTTGTATATTGATTTTGCATAGCACAACTATACTGTAATTGTTTATTGTTTCTAATATTCTTTTGGTGGAATCTTTTGGGTTTTCTATAAATAATTATGTCATTTGCAGAAAGTGACGATTTTACTTCTTCATTCCCAATTTGGATGCCTTTTATTTCTTTCTCTTGCCTGATTGTTCTGACTAGGACCTCCAGAACTATGTTGAATAAGGGTGGTGAGAGTGGGCATCCTTGTCTTGTTTCCAATCTTACAGAAAGTTTTCAGTGTTTTGTAATTTAGTATGATATTAGCTCAAAGGCAAAGGAAGTAAAGGCAAAAATAAACAAATAGGACTAAATCAAACTAAAAAGCTTCTACACACCAACAGAAGCCACCAAAAAAACAAAAAAGGCAACAAAAAAATTTTAGCAAACAGCAGCTTTGACAGTAGGTTAATATCCAAAATATGTAAAGATCTCATACAACTCAACAGCAAACAAACAATCCAATTAATAGATAAGGTGAGTATCTGAACAAATGCTTCTCCCAAGAAGACATACAAATTGCCAGCAGATATATGAAAAGATTCTTAATGTCAGTAGTTATTAGGGAAATGTAAATCAAAACTATGATAAGATACCACTTCACATCTGTTAGAATAGCTGTTATTTTTTTAAGGTTTTATTTATTTTATTTAATTTTTTTAGAGAGAGGGGATGGGAGGGAGAAAGAGATAGAAAAACATCAATGTGTGGTTGCCTCTCATATGTCCCCCAAATGAGAACCTGGCCTGCAACCCAGGTATGCGTATATATGACTGGGAACTGAACCTGTGACACTTTGGTTTGCAGGCCGGCACTCAATCCATTGAGCCACACCAGCTAGGGCCAAAATAGCTATTATTAACTAGAGTAGTAATAACATGTTGGAGATATTGTGAAGAAAAAGGAATCTTTATTCACTGCTGGTGGGAATATAAACTGATACAGCCTCTATGGAAAACAGTATGGCGGTCCTCAAAAATTTAAGAACAGAGACTCCTCTTCTGGGTATCTACCCCCAAAAATTGAAAAATATTTATTCACAAAGATATATGCACTTGTATGTTCAGTGTAGCATTATTCATGATGACCAAGACATGGAAATAACTGAAGTGTGCTTTGACAGATATTTGGATAAAGAAGATGTGGTACATATATACAATGGAACACCACTCAACCACAAAAAAGATGAAATGCTACCATTTGCAACAACATGAATGGATTTTGAGAATACCATGCTAAGCAAAATAAGTCAGACAGAAGTCAAGAACCATATGATTTCACTTATATGTGGGATATAAAACTGAAAGCCACATATGAACAAATGAGAAAAGCAAACAAACAAAAACTCATACATATATCAGACGATGGTATGGTGCTTACCAGAGGGAAGGGTGGTGAGGGAATAGTAAAGGGTAAAGGGAGTCAAACATATGGTTACAGAAGAAGATTTTAGGTGATGAGCATAAAATGCAATACACAGATGCTATTTCATGTTTCATAGAATTCTACACTTGAAACCTATATAATTTTATTAAGTAATGTCACCCCAATAAATTTAATTTTTAAGAAAAGTTTGCTTACCATGAACCCACAGTCCTATGTTGTAAAGTCTACTTTAAAAAAAATGTTCTAAGGACTCTGGTTGGACCAATTATTTGTTCAACCTGACATACAGCTGCTGTCTTTAGATTTTCTCAGCATTGAGTACTGGTTTTTATCTTTAATTTCCTGAAAACATACATTTTCTCCTCTTTATTACAATACTTTTTAAATTATTTTGTAGCATATCCTTAAGCAATTTTTCTTTGAAGAGTGAGAAGAAAGAGTATATTTGCCAATATGGGAATACTGTGAGCCACTTTCTGATTAAGCATGTTTATTTACCTCTGCTCCTTCTCCAAAATCACCAAAATGACAGTAAAGTGATGATTTAAAGCACAGTATTTTTTAAGAAGAGAAAAGAGAGTAGTTAGTATCAACAAAATGTTATAGCTAGAAGGTGGAACAATAAATGGTAAATGGCTGAGCAAAATCCTGAACCTCAGAGCCTCAAAGGGCAACTGGCTGAGCCTTCTAATCCATCATGGACCCTACATGGGCTCAGAAACTGGTGGCTCAGCTGCTTCTGGGGGTGAGGGTAAGGAGGAGCTGGCAACAGGGGTTTGTTGGCAGTGTATTTGGATTTGCTAATGGTTCTCACAAGGATCTGGTAACCTGTGGTTATCTGCTCCTATTTATGACTAAATTGTGATTGTCATTAAAGAGCCAGGCAGAGCCCTTTTAGTCTTCTGTTGCATACTCTTCCTATTCTCACCGCTGTTGTGAAATTTTTCCTTTCCATATTCCTTTATTGTCATTTGGTGAGGAGAGAGAGAAAAAAATGATAAATAGATGATAGGTGGTATGTAGATGGGTAGATGATGATAGATAGATAGATAGATAGATAGATAGATAGATAGATAGATAGATAGACAGACTACAATTGTGAACTAGTATCAGTGCTGGAAAAATGTAAGTTTCTGCCAAGACATGATAGAGATGATTTCTCCTCCTGACTCATGCTGCATGTCCTGTAAGCTCAGTCAATCATTCAAAACCAACATTCTTTGTTGACCTCATGCAGCTTTGTCCATAACCAAATTACATCAATAAGATAAAAGTCGTTGAAGGTTAGTATAATCCTCCAGTAAGGCAGCTTAAATATGATGTTCCCCAAATGGCAAACAATTGAACATTAGGCTCTGTGTGTAGAGTTCTCTGGCTACATATGGAAGACATTGGCTTGAAAAACCCTGACCTACAACGTGTCAACCAAGAAAAAGAATGAAATTTGGATAAAGTTATTTAAATTTTCAGGTAGAAAGGAGAGGTCTTTCTTAAGACAGGATTCCCTTTCTCAAACCACATGGGATGATGTCTGTATAGAGTTAACAAATGTGACTGACAGTTTCAGAAGCAAGCCCACTGTAGTATTCTGAAGCCTTTAGGGCCTGGAATTCAATCGCTCTCCCCTGCCTCCAAATTGAAGATTATTGCCCAAGTGGAATGTTACTGCATTGGTCTGCCTAGGCTGTCATAAAAATACCATAGCATGAGTGGCATAAGCAGTAGAAATTTATTTTCTCACAGTTTTTCCTGACTTGCAGACAGCTACTTTTTCTTTGTGTTCTCATATGGTGAGGCTGAGACAGAGAGCAAGAGCAAGGGAGAGAGAGAGAGAAGAGATCTCTGGTGTCCTTTCTCTTTTATAAGGACACAAATTCTAGTGGATTAGGCCCCCACCCTTGTGACCTCATTTAACTTTAATCATTGTCCATTAGGGGATAGAGCTTCCTCAGATGTATCTGTGGGGATGTAACTCAGTCCATTGCAGTGCCGTGGGAATCACACACATGGGACCAGTGGCCAGTATTCATAGAAGAGAGTAGAAAAAAATCTTAGCCATCCACAGTGATCTGAGAGTCTCTCACCTCACTGAGTCTACAACTAGCCTATTCGAGATCATAACAGGTTGTTTCAGCTCCTCTCCCATAAAGTGACTTATGGAACCCAAGTTCTGTCTATTATAAAGGGAACAGTGGCTTCTCCTGATTTCTCTCTAGTTTTTCATGTTGGAGTATCACTGTGTGGCCATAAGGCTGTGGGTGTTTGTTAAAATACAAGTTTTCCCTTCACTACTTTTGTGAGTTTAGGCAAGTTATTTATTGTAACTTCTGCGAGTCTAACTTTTCTCATCTGTAAAATGGGCATCATAGTGCCAGTCTCAAGGCCATAGGAAGGATTAAATAAATAAATGTGTGTTAAGAATGAGGTGCTTTGCATGGAGGAGGGTCCAGCCACTAAAGATTCACTCCTTGCTTCTTCCCCACCCTTAACACAACTGAGGACACTTTATGAGTGCGTTGTTATTTGGGATCTTGCAAAATGTAAATTCTGTTCCAAATTGTTCAGGGTCTCCTTTTTGGGGGAATGCTCAGACACAGCTGGATCTGCACAGAGGCTGCATATCTGAGGATGAAAGCCATACCTGACCCAGGTCTCTCTGTGTGGTAGCAGTTTCTTGGGTTTTTGTTTTTTCCTCTTTCACTCTCTCACAAAACATCTGTACCCACAGGTCTACTTTACCTCACCAGCCCCTCTGCTGTTTCTCTAATGAGAGGGTGCTCCAGAGCTTCCCCAAGAATGCCCTGACCAGCACCAGCATCCCTGGGAACCTGCTAAAAGTGCACAGTCTCAGGTTCCACCCCACATGCACTGCATCAGAAACTCTGAGCAGGACCCAACACTCAAGTCCTTCAGGGGATGCTGAAGACACTTGAGAGTTGCTGCTTCAGTGAGTGACAGGTAGGGCTCCTGGGGCTCTGGAGAGGACAAGAAATCTCAGTATAGCACCTGGCATGTTAGGGCCACTCCACAAGTTACTATAGTGCCTTTTCTGTTTCGTGGAGTCAGCTCTGACCCCAACACTGTAAGCAACACTTGCCCCAGGTAGTTTTTTTGCTCTCTGCTCCATCCGTAGTCCTGAGAATAGTGGCCAACAAAGAACAAGTGCTCAATAGTTATTAGTGGAAAGAAGGAGCCAAGCCAGATCCTGGAAGGTGACTCACCTTCATCAGTGGACCCACGAGACTCAGATAGGCAGAGTGAGATGTGATCTTGTCAAGGCATGCTTTGAAAAGTATGCTATGTAACACACATGAATAAGGAAGAGCAGACTGAACAGCTAGAGGCCCACTGTAGATTGTGAAATGGTTCCATGTGAAATCAGAGGTTTTTAAGAGGTCACATATACTCCTCTCCAAAATACTCTCACTAACAACAGCAGTCTAGGAGGTTAACAATCATCTCCTCATTGCACTCCAGAGTGGGATAGTAATTATGTCTGACTGTGGATGCCCACTGGATTCTGCACTGGCCACTCTGTAGGCAACATTTGATGACAACTCTGCAAGGCTGGAGTTCTCATGTTCTTCAAGATGTCACACATCCTAGAGATGCAGTTCCCTCTGCTTTAACTCACTGTGTGTTCTTGGGCAGCCTGTGTCTTAGTTTTTCATAACACAGGATCCTTGTCTAGTTAGCTGACCCTCTCTATGCTCTCCATCCCTCCCCAAGTTTTCCCTTAGAAACTTTGGGTTTCCAGGCAACTCTTGCGTTTGATGCTCCCTAACAGGTATGCATTCAGTGTGCATGTGCACACAGACACAGACATACTGACAATGGCTCTAAGTTGCCTGGAAGCAGAATCTTCACCTCTGAATCACCAGTCACAGCTCAGTGAAAATTTACTAAATGGTATATGCAAATACACTTTGTCAGTGATCAATTTCTATACAAACTGAATGTTGTCAAATATCCAGCCAAGAGCAATACAAAAACTTGCATGGCCCTGCCTTTGAATTCCTTATCACAGTGGGATTTTTCTATGATGAAAAAGTTATCAAAATGATGGGACAGAGTGTCCCTTGGCTGGCCCAGCAGCAAAGGGCCTCTTAACCTTGAGCAGAGGTTTTGCCCCACTTTGATAGTGCCATCCTGCCCACTTTGTTGCTGTTTCGGAGTGCCAACATGAAGAGACATCCATCACATTTTGAGTAGTTTCATGGGCTGGGAGGGTCTGCAAGCCAGCAGGCATCTTCACTGCTGAGCTGAGGTAGACATGTAACTGGGAGATGGCTCAAACACCAGTGATAGTATCTGTTTGATTGTCCTATGGTCAATTAGCTTTTATTTCTAAATAACTTGGGGTCAGAATGCTTGCAGCAAACAGCCTTTCCAAGCAAGGTTACCCTCTTGAAGATAATACCCGACTCAATGATGATTGATGGTCCATTGAAGTCCTACACACTGAAAAGAGAGACTGTAAGGAGTCAGAGGCAGGCAGGTGCCTTTTGAGTGACTACCACTGGCACAGACCCAGGCCACAAAAGGAGCTGTTTTACTGTTGACCCGTATATGCTGGTTAAAAATAAACCCTAAGGAGATGTCCCCTGACCCAGCCCTCATTCCACACACCCTGAAGAGACTCTTAAATGCAAACGTGGCCCCAGGCTCAGGCCCATGCTTGGTGGTTTTTTATTACTCCCTTGGGATAAAAAATTTCAGCTGGCACACTGAACTTCTCCATCAGGCCCTGGTCTCTTCTTGCTCATTTCCCACCTCTCCTCCCAGGAATTTCAGCAACTTTGAGCTAATCTGGTTACAGGCCTTGCTGTCCCCCCTCCTAGCTGGGACTTGCACTCGTAGTTTCCATGTGTCTGCAGATGGCCTGACAACACCCCACTCATCCACCCTCTTTTTCCAAAAGCTTCTCCCGACCAAACAGTTAAAGCCCTCATGCCACTGCAATGCTATACATGGGTTCCTTTCTTGGTATCATCATTTTGTGTATTCCAAGATCTTTTTTTTAAAACCTCTATTTCCTTTTTTTTCTAAAAGAGCTACATGTTTATATCAAATAGAAAGTAGAGAAACACATAAGTTTGAGAATTGTCATGGCCTCCAACAGTCACCTCAGTGGGTTTGTATTTCAGTCATTCTGTGTTTATAACTCTCTCGCCCCAGGCAAGGTGCTACTGTAGGGAGCATGCTGCCTCACATCCCTTGGGAGCCCTGTCAGTGGTGCAGAGCTAATGAGCAGATATGAGGACTTCCCCCTGCCCACTCTCAGGGTCACATCCAAAGCCAAAAGCCTGAGCTTCTCAGTCCCAGACACTTATGTGTCTTTTCTCTCCTACTGTAAGGCCCTGGAAAAAGACAACAGGAGATCAATTTTGCAACACATTTAGAGCTGGAGCAAACTTATTGCTGAAAATATTTAGCTAGGAGAGATAGAGTGAGAACTCTGATTTTCAAGCCCACAAGCTCAGGGAAGGTAAATAAACCCAGACCTCTGACCAGGGGCCAATGGTGGCAGAACTGAGAGGCTCTTCCTGAGCTGCATGCCACAAAGAGCAAGGTAGGAATTCTATGAGCCATGGATTTCCCCAAAGATACAAAACTGAGCTGAGATAAAATCTCAGGCCATTTTGGTGCCTAAATCCATGTTCTTTCCACTGACCCACATGCTCCCCACCCAGCAATGACTATTCTTATGGGACTCAGCATCCAGTGCAGAATCTGACATGTAGACAGAGTATAGCCAATCAGGATGAGTCATGCAATGGTGGCCTTGGTAGAGGGCTATCAGCTACCTTCTGGCCAGTGGGTCCACAAGTGCTTTAGATAGTCAGAGCTTGTCTTCAATGTGTTTTCCACACATCCTGTGGTCCTTTCAGACTTTTTAAAGACCAGATGGTCACTAACATTGAACATAAAGGACCTTACCTTGGCTGGATGTCAAAAGTTGACTTTACCTAAAATTGAATTCACTTAATCAACAGGGCTTTGTTTTAAAAGTAAACAGGTGATGCTTTCAAATATCAGCCAAGTAATAACACATGATAGCATGACCTATGTTACCAGGCTTCATGAAAATAGTCCAAATGGTTCCAATTGCTTGCCGTTCTCAGGCCACTCCAGAATGTGTATAGTTTCTAAGTAATGTGTGCACTCATTTGCAAGATCCATGGCCAGCTCAGAAGGAAAACTGCCCAAATCACTGAGGAAGAGCCAATAGAACCTGTTTGCAGACATGAATTTTAAGAACCTACTTGAGTGTCATTACAAACTTTTCAAGTTGTCTACATGACTTTATAACCCCCATGTTCACAGTCCACCTTCCTGAGGACCTTCTCCTTGTCTGCTCACGTCAACTTTGATTTCTCATTTCTTTTCTGCTTTAAAAGGTTCCACTGGGAGGGAAATGAGAGTCAGGGAAAGTCAGCCAAAGGACCTTCTGCCTGGGGAACATTTGCTAGTGGTTCAAGTGCTCTGAGATCCATAACTCCCAAATGGACCATGCAAAGCTTTTCCCTTAATTTCAGAGACCCATGGTGCAATTTAAAAAATATCTACTCCACATGTTTCTGATCTGTCTACATATAACTCATCCAAATGTTGGATTTTAAGAGTTTGTAGATATGCATGATGCTTTCAGATATAACTTTACAACCCTTCCATGCTTTTATTTCTATTGAGAGAGGAAGTTGGGTTTTGCCAAGAGTAAATAAGTTGGCATCTCTGAAGGTTTATATTGGGTCGGTAACATTAAAGCCATAAGACTTGAATGGAAGCTCAGCTTCAAGGAAACTGCCAAGATTCAGAGCTTCAGAGAGGAAACTTTCCTCAGAGGGATTGAAGTCTTTATATCTTTAGCCTCTTTGTGTTTTGTGCTCACTCATTGCAGCTCCCTGTGGTGCTTAGCAGTGTTAAGATAAAGTTGAATACTGCCAATAGGTTCTCATCAGCCAAGGATGAGCTTTGCAGGTGGTTGGAATGAAACTTTGGCAGAGAATTGATTATTTTACCCTCTGGCTTTGAGGTAATGAAAAGAGAGGTGCAATGGTCCTCAAAGCTAACAGGTTGAATCAATCCCCAAACTGTCAACACATAATATTCATAATTGTTGAGGTTCAGGACAGAGGAACATGACTGGGGATCTGAATAAAGCTCTTTCCAAGTTAGCATTAGTAACCAGGAAGAAGAATGGAAGGAACATGGTCTTCCTGGACAGCCATGAACTAGAAAAAGAAAGAAGGAGGGGGGCAGTTAGGGCCCCACCAGGGTAAAGCAAGATGCACACCCCTTCCAGTAGAACATTTCAGGAATAGCATGAAATGTGCTTCTTAGGGTCTGTCCAGATCTTCCCCTTGGCTGTGTAACTGACAAAGGGTGTTTATATAAAAAGGCACATGCTTCAACAAAGCAGAATTCATGTTGCTAAAAACTGCTCTTATTTCTACCCAGGCCACAGGACCTGAAGAACAGCAGCTGAGTATCATACAAAGCTGGTGGTCTTGCAGCCAGATGGAGCTGGGTTTGCATTCTGAATCCCCTGCCTAGTAGCCATGTCACACTGAGCACATTTCTTCACCCCTGTTTTTTTTTTTTTTTTTTCTGTAAAATGGATATGATATTATCCTGTTGGGGTAGTTGGGAGAAAATATACAAAGTGCTTAATAAACAGTAATAATATGGTGACAGAGCTGCCATTAATAGGCGAGTTGGGTTCTGTAATCCTATGAGCTGGTTGGCTGAGGTCTCAGGGGCTCTACTCTCCAATTTAGTCATTGGGCCTTAGCACATTTGAAAAGACTAAGGACAGAGGTCTTCAGAGCTCACACAATGGGCCAGCCATGCAGAGCAGGGATAGAGCTTGGATGTAGAAGGCTAAGGCCTTCAGATCTAGGCAGAGTCTCAGCTTTGTGTCTTGATGAAAGTTGCTGAACCTCTCTGGGACTCAGGTTCTTTACCTAGAGAAAAGAGGGTAATGGTACTGGAGCCCCAGAACTGTCCCAAGGATTAATGAGAAAAAGAAGTAGGTAGAACTCTTGGCAGGGGTCATGAAGCTAATGCTCAGGGGTGTCAGACAGGTAAAGGAGTAAGGGGCAGCCTGTAAGAGGAAACAGAGTGGTGGGAATGCTGGGGGATGGGCTGGGGCATGCATGCTCTCAATGAAGGCATTTGCCTTCATTATTGCAAATAGCCCCACCATCACCAGCAAGAACTGCACTCATTGTGTGAGACAAACAGAGCAGGGAAGCCATGGGAAACTAAGATGTAACCTCTGGCTGCCAATGAGTCAGGTGAATTGGAAAACAAGGGAATAAACCATTTATCAGAGGGTGCATGTCTCCCAGTCATACCATGGTCTCGGGCAAGTCATTTGCCTTGTTAAGCCTTAGTTTCCTGTCTGCAAAACAGTGTTAGAAAAGATTAAAGAAGAATGCAATCACCAGACACCAGACACATGGTAAGATCTCAGTCATTGCTTTTATCTTTTCATTTCCACACACACACAAAAAAAATCAAGCTGGACCAATTTTTTTTTTTTGATGGTTAGTGCAAACTTTTCTTAATATTGGCAAGCAAATATACAAAAGAAAAGACAGATGCAGATGAGACCAGTTGTAAGGCAACCTCCTTAAATAGCCCAAGGCAGAAATGCAAATCTGGTCTAGGTGCAACTTTATTATTGCTCTGTTGGTACAAAATAGAAATGCACATGAATGTGAGGGTCTTTCTGTTTCACTTAGGTGGAAGTTTTGCAGGGAGGAAGGCCCACTTCCTTATAGGCTCTGCTCACAATTGACTCCAGGAAGGCTGCTCTCTCATCTCCCTGGTGTGTTTTGATTCTGGAGGCCCTGCCAGCCTCTAACAGAGCCCCTATTCACTGTCGCCTCTGGAGAGTAACAGAGCATTTCACTATTGCATGTGCCAGGCTCACAGAAATCAGGTTTACAAAGACTTATTTTCTTAAGAACAGATTTTTTTAAATTCCATTTCCTTCTCTCTTGCTCATGCCCAACCCCCATTTCCTTGTGATTGGACTGAAAACTCTGCGGCCAAGCTTTTCTTGGATCGTGTGAATCAAGATTAATAAATCTCTGTGTTGGAGCAAGGCTTGCCCGGCGCCTCTCTGTTCTGGAATAAGGGCCCTGGTTGTGGGTGGCTGTGCAGGCTTGGCACATGGGCTCTTCTGCTGCATGTGCCTGTGCTGTATTAAGTGAAGGCCTACCAAAATGCAAGCACCAGAGAGGAGAGATTCCTTCCAGGGCAAGTACACCTAGAAGGCACCCTCCCTGAAGTGTTGCCAGTCTCAGGGGTAGGGACAAGGAAGGGCATCCTTTAGTCCGGATGAATTTGCAGGCCATGTGGTCACAGCTTAAATTTTGGTGGTTCATGAGATGTTCCAGGTGTAGCTACACACATGAACTCGTAAGAGTCAGCATAATTCCTTTAAAGAGTATAATGTGGTCTCTACTCCCTGCCTCCCCTTCCTTGCTCTGGGACCTTTCTTCAACACACTCCAATCAGGTGTTTACTCCCACTGTTCCACCAAAATCATTTCAGTGACTGCCATCTTGTGAAACCCAGCAGTGGATGCTCTGTCTTTACCTGGCTCCACCCTTCAGCAACATTTGTTGATGATCATGCCATCCTTTGTAAACACCTTCTCCTCTTTGTGCTTCCGTAGAACCACAGAGGGCCAAATGGGCTGCCTTCCTTTATCACCCTGTCTGGGCCTCCTCATACTCCTTAATGTGGGTCACCAAGGGCTCAGGCATCTAGCAACCATTCACCTCTGAAGTAATCACATGCAGACCTGTAGCTTCAAACATTGTTGATGCTATTAACACCCCTACATTGATTGTTTCAGCTGCAACCTCTCCATGCTAGCTTAGTTTAAATCAACATTCAAATATTTATTTGGAATTAATGTGTCCAAAACCCACTGTGTTTAAAACATAATTATCTATCACCTCTTCCCTGCCACAAAATATGCCCCTGCTTAAAATATACATTCCACTCTTTCCATAATTAGATCTTTTCATTTATTTGCTTGCTCCTTGTTTGTGCTATAAGCTCTACAAGAAAGATGCCTCATTTATCTTACAGTTTATGTTGTATTCTTAGGCTTACCAACCATCCACTCAGGCACTCCATAAATATTTAATAAAGGAGTTAATAAAATAACAATGGATTTGGTAATGTGAATGTTGTTCTCTTTCCATTTCTCTTTCAATCCATAAAATCGTGCCTGTAACATTGTTCTAACACATGATAATTTCCCTTTTCAACAAAGAGAGAATACTTTCAGTCTGAGGAAATTGGCAAAACAGTATCCTACCAGAAATTCAATAAACTTGTTTTATTTTCATTGCCTTTTAACATAATTCCCTTCATTGTGGCTGTATTAATAATTCTATATTTGTACATATGATAAAAGTTTTATTTTATATTTTATTTACTAGGCAATATGTGTGAATCAATTTAAAGAAATTATTAAGTAATAGAAGGATGGACATGGCACTGGCTGGCAAGGGAGAAACATCTGTCAACACCCTAGCCACAGTATCACTGGACTCCAGAACCACAAGGAAGGGAGGTGAGGGAGGTGTCTCCTCATCACTGGAGGATGGGAGAAGGAACTTCATAGGGAGATGGGAAGGGACCAGTCCCAAAATCAATGTTTTCTCCCACTGGGAGATTCTGGATAATGGCTGCCTGGATAATAACTTCTGCTGGCACATCTGAGACCCACCTTCCTGTCAGTGTACCCGGGAGAGAAGTTTTCATGTGACCAGAGTCAAAGGCCTCAAGAACCTCTGGGAAGATTCTGGGAAGGAGTGAGGGAAATGGGGAGAGAAAGAAGCGTGTATGTGAGGTGGAGAAAGTGGAGACTACACTAAGTAATTATTGTTTATCACATCTTGCAAATTATCTTAACTAATCTACTCTGCTTGATCCTATATAGACACAAAGGTACCATTGTATAATTGCTTCCTTTTCTGCCATGGGATGAGGTTTTTGGCAATGAGGCCGGGTATCATCCCTCCCGGCAAGAGACCTCTGCTCTGTGCAGATTGCTCTCTGAGACTAGAAACTCGGTTCACATTATGCCTCATGGTAGTTTCCCCAGAACCTCATGAATGTTCAGCTCTTCTAAAGTCTTTGCTGAATAAGTGTAATACAAGTGAAAGTGAAGGAAAAAATCTCTAATGATATCAAGTCCTCACCAATAATTTAAGACAAGATGATATAGGAGCACCTCAATAAGTGTGTGAAGTGAATGAATTCATTGGTTTAGAGGAACAGCTGTGAGGTGAAGGTTGAGGCTGGGGTGCCAGGGAAGAGGTGTGTGGGTCTCTCAGTTCTTCTTTCAGAGAATTCTTTTTCCAGAGTTCCCCACCCCCAAGCTGTTGGAGATGCATGACACTGAACTTTCACAGCAAAGACAGCCTACATTACACTAAGGGCTCCATGAGTCAAAAATAGTTGGAGCCATTGGGAGGTCTATGTGTTTACACGATGCTTGAAGTACCAGCACTGGGGCTCACCAAGGCAGCAAGCATAGTGAGCTGGCCGCTATCATCTTTGTGTTAATTACAGTGTCTTTTGTGGCAGGAACATACCTCAGTGTGGGGCTGGCAGGCATTCCCCAGGGCCAAAGCTCTCTCCCAGTTCACTTCTCTCATGAAGGGCTTCTCAATGGAAGGGGACATCCACCATCAAAGAGAAATTATCCTGGTATTTGTTTAAAAAGTCAAGGAAGACTATTCAAGATTAATGCAGTAGGAGAGAGAATTCAACTCAAACATAAATAGGGACACGTAGATACGTGTAAGCAGTGGGCAGGGTGAGGGACAGGATAGAAAATTACATAGAGAAACTTGGTTGAATATCAAGGTTGGGAAAAGAGAAACTTGATTGGCCATCAAGGGTGGGAGATTTTTGATGAACTTGTTCAATAGGATTCTTTACTAGAACAGGGCTTAGCCTGGCAAGAATGAAGACCAGTGAGAAGAGGGCTCAGAGAAGCGTTCCTAAAATTTGCCTTGGAGCATGGGTTGAGCTTGTGGATGGAAGGGAAGAAATAGTGTTGAATGCAGCACTATGAAAAGTCACTGAGATGTCTCTCAGATCCCCAGGGATCTCACCTAGGTGTATAGATTAGAGGAAGGGTCTGGAATTGCTTGTACAGAAAAGCTGGGCCCCAGGGACCCTAGTACATAGCCCAATTAAGAGGCTTTATATGAATGGGTAGACAATATTCTTCCCAAATTTCATCCTGAAAGACCCCAGTTAGTTGTAGGAACTGCCACTTGAGGACAGGAGCAATGGTTGGGCCAGGGGCCTGGAAATGGGATGTTGACTCTAGGACTTCAGAGGGCATGGGATCTGCAAGGCAGGAGATGAGGGCTGTGGTGTTCCCTCAGGAGACATCCTAGGAGCCCATGGATGGAATAAATATGTTTGCAGGGAATGGTGGTGAGCCCTCAGAAATTTTGCCCCTTGGGCCAGAGCCAGAGAGTACTGAGCTGAGGTAGTTGGGGGCCCATTCCTGGGCCACACTCCCTAGGCCGGCTTGGCCATATGGGGTTTGGCTCACATCACTGTGGTCCTGGAAACTGATAAGCAAAAGGCAAGATGATGGCCAAGACCTGACTCCATTTTCATCATTAATGAAAGAGTGTGTTACTTTCACTGGACTGGTCATCCTGTGACATCAGGGTGGATGAGTGCTTTAATTTTTAAATGAATGTTTGAAAAAGGTAAGATTTCATGACATTTCTGCCCAGGTATTTCACTTCTGGGAACCTAGCTAAAGTAAATACTATTAAACAGAAAACAAGCTTTATGCACAAAGATGTTTACTGTGGTGATACTTACACTAGTGTAAAATTGCAAAAAAAAAAAAAATAAAAAAATAAAAATCTAAATGTTCCACCACAGGGGATAGTGATTAAGTAAGTTCTTTAATAATGCACTCTGGAATATTTATTCTACCATTAAAAATAATGATTGGAACCATTCTATAATAACATGAAGAAATGTTTTAAATCGGTGAAAAGTGGAAAACAGAATTCATATATGGTATGTTTATATCTGTGTGGAAATAAGAATAAGGAAAATCCCATGCCTTCCAAATTCTACTAAATTTTGATATTACTCTATTAACCAGAAAACCTACCTATCCCAGAAATTCTCCCCACAGATAGTTCCCTATAACTTTGCACTGCTTCAGGTCATGTCATTCCACATATCAGCCAGACACCTCAACAATGAGATAGCTAGCTGTGTGTACTAAGTAGCCCTGACAGGCTCTATTAGTCAGTAAGGGTGAGGCTGTGCTTCAGTAACAACCAAGGTTACATGCCCATAGCAGATCAAATGGAGACTCTGCCCCTCACCGCCCTCACTCAGAATACAGGCTGACAGCCTCCACTACCTATAGGGCAGATTGTAGAGAGGTGGGAACTGTGTGGGTTGCTCTCCACAATGAAACACTCCACCTCAGTAGTCACATTGCTTCCACTCATGCCCATGGCACAGAACCAGTCATGTGGCTCCCTCTCCTACAGCAAGTTCAGCCTTCTGTGTGCTGGGAAGAAGAGGAGCCCAGCTGTCCCTGAGCAGCCCCACAGGCCACCACAAGGACTTTTCACAAGGCAAATGCCACCATGAGATTCCTAGAGGTTTGCTAGAGTTGATGGCTCAATATCACCCTTTCTATTTTGACCACCATCTAAGAAAGGCAAGATCAGACATTTGGTCCTGGAAGCCATAGCAAGTTTCTTTCTCCCCACTTTTTTTCCCAGAAGCAAAATGGAGATATTTACCTTCTACAAAATTATTCATCCTTGGGCACTTTACAGAGTGGACAGCATTTTCATATGGCATAGCCCATGGTCCCTGGCTGACAGAAAGTGACACAGCGTCCATGCCCAGATAGCTCTTCATCCCAGTGTGCTCTCTCTCCCTCCAGAGCACTCTCTGGTTACAGGGATGCCCCCTTCTCCAGAAGAAAATGTTCTAATCAGAGGTGGTGAAGATGAAGTCACTGAGTTTCATTTCACTGTTGGCACTATTAGAATGAATGGGAATGGATTTTAAAAATAAGTGAATAAGTGAAACAGAAGCAAGATTACAGTGTCTGCTACTGCAAAAGCACATTGTCTGAGAAAGCTATAGGAGCCTCCCTCTCTCTCTTTCATTGTTCCCACCTCAGTCCCATAACCATGTTTCATCTTTGTATTTTAAGTGTGGTGGTTACTTTTTTTTCCCTATCAAACTTGTTTAAACTGAGAAATGTGCCTACCCATTGAGGCTTGGCTCAAACCTTACTTCACAGGCTCTAAGAGCCCTATCAATAGGAGAAGGCTAGAAAAACATCCATTAGTTTCTGAGTGCTGCATAACAAATTTGCACAAGCTTAGTGGCTTAAAATAGCACAAATGTCTCTCACAATTTTCAGGTCAAGAACGCAGGCACAGGTGGATGGGGTACTTTGCCCAATGTGTCCCTAGGCTGAAACTGTGATGTCCCTCAGTTGCATTCTTGTCTGGGGCTCATTCACTGTGACAATGAGGTTCCTGTTTCCTTCAGGGCTGTGAACCAGAGGCCACTCTCAGTCCTAGAGACTGCAGAGTTCCTCACCATGGTCCCTGACATGGTCATGGCTGTTTGCTTTCTCCCAGGAAGGCTGCTGCCTCCTGTCTCCTTAAGGGCTCACCTTGTATTGCCAGGCCCACCCATGGTAATCTCCTATTTTATACATCAAAGTCAACTTGTTTGGGACCTTAGGTATATACACACAATATGGCATTGTATTCCTGGGTCCTGCCACACTCAAGGATAGGAAATTATAAAAGGCATGCACACCCAGGGACAAGAGTCTCCAGAGTCTGCCCACAGCAGGGTCTGCTGCTCTGTGATCATCAGCTGCAGTGCACAACTAGAGTGAGCCACCAAACAGGGCACAGTAAGCCATCCTGGACATAGCAAAGAGCCACGTTTTATTCCAAGAGTTCTTTGTTCTTATGCCAGGCCCACAATCAGAAGGGACCTGGCATCCCTCAGCAGAGAATGGAAACCTCAGGAGACACACTTCCAATTTTCAGGTGCTGCCTTTTTTTCTGTATCTGGCTTCCTAAGGAAGCATGAGGAGGGCCAAGGCAGCCCTGGGGAAGAACAGGACCCATGGATCAGAGCAATGCCACATAGAGGGCCAGCTAGACCTCACACCCTTGGGGCAGCCACACTGTATTTTCTTCTCACTAGTCAAGGGAAGCAGAGGAGAGTGGTTATGGGGAAGTGGCAGTAGATTTGTGTGGGGCCTTGCCTGACAGTTGATGACATGAAGCATGGTAGAGAACTCCTCTCCTCTTTGGAAACAGACTCTCTGGCCTCTGTCCAGAGTGATGGGCCATCACTCAGAAGTGTCCCTACCATCCCCAACTCCTCCGGCAGGTGGAAACCCATGTGAGAACTTGAAAGGCAACTTTGAGTCCCAGGCACTGTACTGAGGCTGAGGCTGGGGCTGGGGGCCTTGGGTTCCTGCCCTTCCATTTTACTGGCTATTGGTCCGGGCAAGTCACTGAACTTTTCTGAGCCCATTTCCAGCTCCATATATAAGGGTGCATGCAGGATGGAATGAGGTCCCTTACTGAAGGTGGCTCCCAACAGCAGCTGGCTTCATGGTTGTGCCAAACCCAGAGGCTGTGCCAAACCCAGTGCCTGAGCCACAGGTCAGGTCTGATAAGTCGGGGCTGTACTCAGGGCCTCAGTGTCTCCATCTCAAATTGAGGAAGTCAGTCGGGTCCTAAAATATTTGCTATGCCATCTGAGATTTAGGGCTGGGCCTCCTTAATTCTGGGGTAGCCTGCTGCGATTCTAACCACCTTTTTAAAAAAAATAAATAAATAAATGATCTACCACCCACTACATAGTAGGCCCCAAAATTTTACTTAGTGAAACCAAGTTGAACAGGATAATCTCTGGGTGAGCTTCAAGCTGGATGAATCTGTCTAGAGGAGGTAGACTGTGTATTTGAAGAGTCCATCACTGAAGACAACACGCCAGCCCAAGCTGGGACCTTAGTTTGACCCTCCAGGGACAGAGTGCTACCTGCCCAGAGCCCTCATTTCTGTTGGGCAATCTGCCTTAAGCTAAAGCCCAGGCCTCCAGGTCATTCTGCATGGCAGCCTTTGCAGAGTTTGAGGAGCCTGTGTGGTGCCTGGCATGTGCTTGCTCGGGGCTGGGGGCAGATACAACTGTGCTGTGATCCCAAACCCATGGACCTGAAACCCTGCTCCTGGGTCCTCTACCTGCATTTCCAAAACTTTGGTTCTGTCCTCTTGCAAATTAGACCAACAAACCTGTTTCTCTTGGGTAAAGTCAGAATGAACGAATCTAGAACGAACAGTTTATAGGGTGTCATGGTCACATTTGTGTTCCCCAAAAGCCATATGTTGAAGCCCTAATCCCAAGACATCAGAATGTGACTGTATTTGGAGAAAGGCTCTTAAAGAGGTAACTAAGATAAAATAAGGTCATTAGGGAGGACCCTAATCCAACATTACTAGTGTCTTTATAAGAAGAGATTAGGACACGGATGCACACAGACCCTCTGCTAGACAGGGAAAGCATCCACAGAAGAAACCAAACTGATTGACATCTTGATGTTGGAATTCTGGCCTCTAGGACTATGAGACAATAAGTTTGTTGTTTAAGCCACACAGTATATGATACTTTGTTATCACAGTCTCAGCTCACCAATCCTCAGAGAAAGATTAATTTTGCATTAGGTAGAGAGGGGAAGGCCCCAGGAGGCTGGCGTTCTACCTAGGCAATGCCTTCCAAGGCCAGTTCCCCATTCCCACCCCTGTGGCCCATGTCCCAGTGTGACCAGGCCCACTGTGTGGCTTGCAGCACCCTGTGCCCAGCACAGGACAGCCGTCTGGGCTTCAGGCAAGGTAGCTGGCAGCACACCACACCAAACTTGTTTTGATTGCAGGGAACTCTGCTGAGAGGCTGCATAGTCCGCCAACTTGTCTAACATGATTCCGCGAGAAATGTTGACTCTAAATTACAAGGACTTAATTTTTCCAACCACAGCTAGGCAGTAAATGACTCTCTGAAATGACAGATGGAAAGTTCAGTTAATATGTTTGTCTTCAGGCTCTAAGCGGGGTCTGCCTCCCCCAGCACACCTCAGGACAACCAGCCCAAACACAGCCCACTGCCTAGGCCTGACCCTCAAACCCGCCTTGGACATGCAGTGGGTGCTGCGTGCCAGACAGGACAGGAAAGCTGCCTGTGAGGCCTAGGCTCCAGGCCCCTCTGCATAAGAAGCTAGGAGTCTGTCTCCATCTCAGGAAGTCAGGTATGCTAACTTGACAAGATAATGGCTTTGTCTCAAGGTGGCAAATCACATGACCTCTTCAGCTGAGTCATCTATGGAATGGTAATTCAAAACTCTCCTTACCAGCCTCTAGGAGGATGCAGGAACAGAATCATAATTATAACAGCTACAATCTACGTGGTGTTTTCTATGGGTCTGACACCAGGATGTAGATATTATTATCATTTTGATTTTTTTGTTGAGGGAGTTGAGGTACAGAGAGGGTAAGTGAACTGCTCAAGAGAATACAGCTAGTTAGAGGTAGAGCTGGAATTCCAATGTGAGCAGGCTGGATCCTAATTCATGTTCTTAATCACCTCTGCATTGGCTCCAGAGAGATTTGCTGTGGGAAGATGGTGGGAGACAGATCCTGTGTTGGTTACTTGCCAAAGCAGTTATCACCCAGCTGAGTTGCCTGCTTCCCCATAGATACCAGTATAGTAAGTTTGGGTCCAGATCACACCTCAACCATTCACCCTTACAGGGAAAGGATGAGCACACTTCATCACCTTCCTCCATTGCTCTTACCTCTAGTTCTTTCCTGTGGCCTGCCCATGACTCTTCTCCCTTGGGAGCCTGCCCACCAGCCCCCATGTGATATCACTGCCCAGAGGGAGTGACAGCATCATCACCAGAGTAGACCTAACCTTTCTGAGACATCTGCATTCAGGGAAAGATTCCAGGCCATTGCCCAAGGTCCACTGCTCTCTGGCTGCCACTCAGGTTCCTGGCTTAGCCTGTGGGACATCAGGCCAGCTCCTGGTACAAGTAGCTGGAGCCACAGGGAAGATCTGGGGACAATTCCACATTAGTGGGAGAGAGACAAGACATGATCATTACAATTCTTGGCAGGGTGGACCCCACACATGTCAGAGCCCAGAGTGTGGGTAGGACTTCAAGGCCTGGTGGGGAAAGGCTTTCTTGCCCCGGTTCAGCCTGGGAGAAGTTGGGTAAGTGAGGGTTAGCAAGAGTCCCAGGCAGAAGAACAGCCTGGGCTAGCTTAAAAGCAAGGAAAATGGTGTGCTATGCTGTGTATGTGTGAGAAAGCTCGAGAGAGTAGAGTTCCAGGGCAGGACAGGAAGACCGTCAGTACTGACAGACTGACAGACTGACACACATGACATACGTGGATGGACAAGGCTGGAAGGGGCAGCAGAAACCCAACTGCTTGACCTCTGTAAAGCTCATATGTGTCAGGTTAAGGAGTTCAGGTCACTTCCTTTAAGGGACACACTTTTTTGTGGTAAAATATACATAACATAAAATTAACTATTTTAACCATTTCCAAGTGGCATTGAGTGCATTCACATCATTTTGCGACCATCTCCACCGTCCATCTCCAGAACTTTCCCAGCATCCCAAACTGAAACTCCACACGCATTAAACAGCTCTCTATCACCACTCCCAGGCCCTGGCCACCTTCACTCTTCACTTTCTGTCTGGATATGATGGCTCCAGGTAAAAGGATGCAATCTCAAGCCAGGAAGTGTGACATACAGAGACAACCAGTCTCTGTAGCTGCAGAACAGAAAGTCAGTTAAATCAATTGGAGAAAGATCTCACCAGTGGCTGCTGCAGGGGCCCAAGCAAAGACAAGGACTACTTGCATGGAGGTGGTGGCCACAGGCAAATGCCCAACCTTGAGGTCAGGAGACATGGGTTTGAAATTCCATCTTCAGCCCTTAGAGCTTTGTGGTGTCAGTCAAGTTCTCAGCTTTTGCGGGCTAATGTATGAAATGTAGATAACAATGCTTTGTTAAGGTGGATTTTGGGTAACATGGATAGCAAAACCATGATTATTTATTGTTCTCTGTCCAGTGTCAGGTATGTATCAAATGCTTTACATGATCCATCAGATGTCAGCCTCAGGCCCTAGAGTGAACAACTCTAGTGAACTGAGGTTTATTGAGGTTTGGGGCTTATAGCACAAGATTTGTAGCTGAGAAAACCTTAGCTCAAGACCCAGCACAGAGGGGTTGCTTGCGAATGTGATTTTTCTTACAGTCCCTCCATAAATGTAAATCAACAATTATGCTGAATTTCTCACATGAATGCATGGATTAGTCGTTTAAGTAAATGGCACTTTTAACTCTTGGAGTTAGTTGCCCTAGAACTCAGGCCCCAACATAGACTGGTTTCAGTGCAGCTCTGTTCCCCATAGGAGGTCCTGGCTCCTTTGAAAGGCAGGGAGGGCCCAAGGCTCTGCAGCTCCTCAAAGAGGCTGAGCAGGGATCTTTGCCTGAGGCTGGCCAGGCTCACCATTCAGGATGTGGGAGGCCACAGAGCCCCAGCAGGCTGCTGGGGACTAGAATGTCATGGGGGCTTCTGTCCAGCATCCCCAGACACTAGCCCTGAGTAACACAGGGGAAGTAAAACAATCGAGAAGGCCCATGTGAGCAGAGGATGTGTTCATGCTGCTGAAAAGGAAATGGAGCAACCCCCACTGGACCCCAGAGCCACAGTGGCTGAAGCCAGGTGGTTGTTGGTGAGTCCAGGCCACAGAATTCTTTCCAAGAGCCTGGCCAGAAGTTCCCAGCATGTTGAGGCCATACAAAGGCAGAAAATGGACTGGGAAATGGGCTCTATTTCTCAATACTTAGGCTTTCATGGGGGAAATTCAGGGCTCAATCTTCTTTCTCTCCCTCATCCTCTGCAATGCCCCACTTCTGAGTCTCACCTCCTCAGCCTGGTCCCTAGTCATGTATAATGCTGCTGCACCCGGTGTATTCACCTCTTCTCATGTATGTGGAGAGCATGAGCACCACCAAGACTTCCACAGCTTAGTATATATGAGTGGGTTGTGCTCTCCACCTAGATTGTTTCATTTTCTTCTGCTGACCAAATCCTACTCAAAACCAATTCAGTGTTGTCTTTAGATGCCTTCTGGAATTTTCCTCATCAGATGGTTCATGCCTGCTCCTCCCTCTGTCCCCTAAGCCCTGTGCTCTCACAGTATTGGACTCTATCTCTAGTGTTGCCTTCTACATCTGTGCATGTGTCTGGTCCATGCTAGATCTACGATGTCTGTGTCATAGTCTCTATGGCCACAGTGTCTAGCGTGAACCCTGGCACAGGGTGGTGTTCAGGGCATGCTACTTGTCTGAGTTAAGCAAGGTGTTTCAGTCATCTTCGCCAAGTAGCAAACCATCACAAGTGGGGTAGCATATATCATTTTATTATACTTATGGATGCTGTGGGTCTGGACTTTAGTCACAAAGCAGTGAGATTGCTTGTCTCTTCTCCATGAGCTCTATGACCTCTGCTATAAAACCTAGGCCAGATAGGGGTGACTTGATGGCAGGTGGGTATAATCATCTACAGACCCTTCACTCAGCAACTACATGTGGCCTCTCCATGTCATCCAAGTTTACTCAAAAGTGGTGTCCTCAGGATAGTCAGACTTCCCCCACTTGTGTTGCAGTAGATAAGCAGGAAGCTACATTGTTTTATCCCCTTTCTTTTTATTTTTTAATAAGCCAACCAGATTCAAGAGGAGGAGACATGGGTGCTACCCATCCATGTGAGAGAGTGGCAAAGCCACATTGTACAAGAGCATGCAGGACAGATGACACTACTGCACCCTTCTTTGGAAAATACAATCTGCCACATAATGAATAGCAGAAAAATTAAAATATAAATACTTGATTGAAATTTTCTTCTGCAGGATAGCCCTCCCTTACCTTCACTTGCTAAAGTCAGATTTTCAGCAGAAGGAGGAAGGCAAGTGCCAATAGGCTTATGCAGTTGCACTCATTCAAGCTCCAGAAATATGCTAACACGAAACTCTTTTGTAAGCACATATCTTTGTGCACATTTAAAACATGACATCCCAGGCTCTGTGACAAAAACATAATTTCTTCCATCTTTCTACAGGGTAGTTTCCAGAATCAGACTGTTTCTTGATCTGAGTTTGAAAACTGAAAGAAGAACATTAGGTCCTAATCTCCATCAACAAATTCCTTTCAGCCAAGAACTCCCAGGTTTCACTCTGTTCACTTCATTTCTGTAGGAATTTGCACAAGCTAAAAGAGACACTGTTTTCAACTCAGAATCTCCATCCCATCCAACTGGAATGAATGTCAGATTTTAAAAGGGGAGGTAAAGATAATTTCCTTAAAGGCATATAATATGAAGGAAGGAACAGAGAAAATATCTCAGAATGAATGGAATCCTGGATGTTGAAATGTGCATTTGTTTATTGAACAATTTTAAAGAAATTAAAAATGTGATTAGTTCCATCTTTTTTAATTGGAGGTAAACCAGGAGTTTGGGATGTCCAGGTTAACTGGAAACAGGGCTGCACTGACCTCAGTCTAAACAGAGAATTAATGTGAGCACCAAAAACAAAACCAGTTGATTATTTTTCATTAAATGTAAATAATATTTTTGGCCATCAGAGAGCTGAGGACAGACTAAAACTGCCTTTGCTGCTTTTAGCAAATAAAATCCTGCTCAGGACACAGGGTAGGCTCACCACCAGTTTAGTCTCTTTTCAAAATCATGTGATTTATTTGGACCTTCAATGTCATATAACTGGTCTGGGACCTTAGGGTAACATCTGGAAGGAATGTATATTGACAAATGCCAAAGATAACTTTTAAATATCAGTCCTTGAGAAACGACGGAAAGATTAAACTCCTTTTGTTGGGTTGGAGAGCAGCCTAACCTCTAATGCAGCCTATGATACTGATGTAATGGGATCAAGAGGTACGTTTCTCTAGCTTCCCTCCACTCTGTACCACCAATGTCAGCAAATTGGTCTGCAGAAGACATGGGGTATCTCTCATTTATGAATGAGCCCATGGTTATCAGTGGGTTCTTGGCTTTTCTGGGTTTTCTCAAGGGATAGTACTGCTATTTAACTCCACTAATAGGGTACAAAAGAAGGGAGTCTGAGAAACTTGACATCCAGGTAGTTGACCAAGCATTCAGCCTAGCCTACTCTCAGTACACCTTCTTCCTGCAGCCCTGCTAACTTATCCTTCAACTTGTCCTTGAATACCTGCTGAGATGGGGAACTCACTGCGTCCTAAAATCTCCTATTACACCAAGAGTCTTTTTTGGGCAGCTCTTCCCAATACTAAGCTGAAATATCAGTCCTCTCCAGTCAGTGTGGGACAAAATGAAAAGAAGAAACAAGTACCCAGCTGAGATCATTCATACTTGTACCCTCTGCTTGGGCTCTGCTCCCAGGACCTTTATAGGAGTCCAAAGTAGCAAAGCAGAAGGAATGGCGTTGCTTGTGGTCATTCTCAAAGTGGGTGGTCCTCTGCTGAGGAGCCAGAGCCCACAGAACAGCATACAAGGACTGTCTGCAATGAGACACAGGGAGAGTTACTGGGTGTACTGAGTGTGAGATGTGAGGCCAAGAGGAGTCAGCGGGTGCTGTGCTTGTTGTACAAACTGTGCTTCAGGAGTGTGAATCCCACAAAATGTGGAAAGGTTTGCACTACACACTGCAGCTTTGCTGAAGAACAGTAAGTAGATATGTGGGCAGAATTACGCATTTAATTCCTGTCTATGCTTCAGTTATGCTTCCAAAATTTGGATGCTCTATGTGGATGTTGCTCTGATTCTGTAGACATGGAGGTCAATGCAGTCTTGGCAGAAGAGTGATATGACCAAGATTGCTTGTGAGGGGAGTCACTCTGTGTGTCACTGGCAATTCAAGGCATGCCTCAAACATAATGTTGAGAGCCACAGCTTTATCACCTGCTTATCTGTTGATTCATTCAACAAATATTTGTAGAAAACCTACTTATGTTGGGTGTTATTTGTCCTCAGAGTTGGGGACAGGGCAGGGAACAAAGCAGATATATCCTCATCATCTTGAGGCTCAACATTTACCTGGAGGAAGCAGCAAGAAACAAACACTGATAGATTTTATAAGGACAAACACAGCAATCTGAGGGGGAAGGAGAGGAGGGTGAATGAGGGAGGCCTTTTTGCAGAGGGTGGTCAGCTAAGAAGAGCCTGGAAGAAGAGCACCTCAGCAGTTCCCTTCAGAGGAATTATAAATATGGAACATTTGTGATTTGTGAACATCTGTGACAGGAATATGTTGAGTTGTCAAGGACCAGCAGCAAAACCAAACCAAACCAAACCAAACCAAAATGAACCAACTCCCCCCCCCACAAAACACACACACACACACACACACACAAAAAAAAAAACAATTGTTCTGGAGGAGAGTGAGCAAGAGGAAAGATGATGAGCCAGAAGGTCAGACAGGTAGTGAGGCTCTGATCATGTCTCTCTGACTTTGTAAGATAGAGACCGTTGGAGAGTTTTGGCAGAAAAGCCATATGACATGGCTTGCATTATGAGAGAATTACTCTGTATGTTCATAGAAAAACTCAGGTTAGAAGAGAAGGAAGGGAACAAGAGTCCAGGCAAGAGATGATGGTGGCCCAGACCAAGCTAGCCTGGGCCATCTTCAGCTGCAAAGGTCTACGATGGTAACTACATCTAGCTGAGCACACTGTCATCTGAATGCAATGAGTGTTCTCCTAAGGAAGAAAGTGAGAAAGGATATAGGCTAGGGAGCTGCAGGGCCTGAGACAGCTCCTGTGTGTCCCCAGGTCTGGATTTGGGTCTTCAAAATTATTTTCCACCAAAAGGCCTTAGGATTCTTGTTCTCAAATTTTGGGGTAGGAAAACTATTAATGAGTATGGAAGATATTGTTAATGATATATATATATAAGGTTGCTTTAAAAAATTATAGTAAGGTTGGTATTAAAAAGACAAAGGAGCCATTTTGAAAAGATCCCATCAACCAACCAAACTTGAAAAAGAAAATAATAATGGGTACCTGAAACAAGTTGATTTTGTAGAAGACCATGAATTCTTAACAATATTTAAAAGACGAAAGTTAATATAATGTGTGCAAAAGAAGAATGTACAAAGTAGGATGTGTTTAACTGTATTGCTTTTGATAAGTAGAAGAGAATGTTTGTGTTTATTTTTTTTAATGAGGCATATATCTGTTTACAAAGTATAGGGTTGTATTTCTCACTATCTCTGTAGATAAGAAAGAACAAACACAAGAAACTATAAATAAACCAAAATAATCCCTCAAACATAGGCAGTGTACCATGGAATAAGTAGTTGGGGAGAAAATCATACAGTTGATTGTTCTCATAGTCGTGCACACCAAAAATTACACAAGAATCCAGCAGTGTTCCCTGATGATTAATTAGCCAACCAGTATACACGCTCCATCTCTCATCTCCTGGTAGATGGAACCTTAAGATGACCCTACTAATCATAATGCAATATTGAAAAGTCATACATAAGTTTCCCATTAATATTTATAGACTAGGCCAATTTATCATAATGACAGAACAATTGTTTAGCTATTTCCAGTCATAAGAAACTTTTAGAAATACATCATTTCTGGGAAAGACACCAAGTTTCAAAAAATTAAATCTTTGAATTTAGATTTTGTAAGGCAGAGGCTTAAAAGTCCAGATGTAACAACTAGAACTTCATTATCAAAAGGAACTCAGCTAGTGATTTGGTTTGGATCACTTTAGACTACACAAACTTGTCCTAGATCAGAATCTGTGATCACTTCTGAAATGGTGTGTATGCGTGTAGTTTGGGATCTGCTATCATTATTAGTATCTAATAGAATTAGTGAAGCCTATATGGATATAAAAAAGTAAAGGGGATAAAAATATCATTCAAATGTAGAGAATTAATAATTCCACCTGGTGAGGATTTTAAAATGTGTCCACAAATTCTTTTATACTTTCCCTTCAAAAAGTAGAAACTAATTTCCCTCCCTTTAAGTGTGAACGCTGCTTAGTAAGTTGTTTTTAATGAATAGAATGTTACTGTAATAATGATATGTAACAGATGAGACCAGATCACAAGAGGCATTGTAACTTCTTCCTTAGTCTATCTTGAATAACTTGTTCTGAGGAAGCCAGCTACCATGTTATGGAACACTCATATAGTCTTATGTACAGGTGCACATGGCTGAGAACAGGGGTCTCCTTCCAACAGTCAGTGAGGAAGTAGGCCTCATGTCAACAACCGTGGAAGTGAGCCATCACACAAGCAAATCCTTTAGCCTCAATCAAGCCTTCAGATGATGCGGCCCTGGCTCCATCTTGACTATGACCTCAAGAGAGACCCTGAGCCAGTACTACCCAGCTAAGGTTTTTCTGAATTCCTGACCCACAGAAACTGTGATATAATAAGTGTTTATTTTTTTAAGCCACTAAGTTTGGGGGGTAATTTAATATGTAGATATAGATCACTAATACACAAAGATAGGGCAAAGGGGCATTGAAGGGTATCATTCTGGCAATTTAGGATTTGGCCCAGAAGAGGTACATTTAACTTCTATGCTTAACCCATTAGCCAGCATTGGCCAAAGGATCATGCCAAATTGCAAGGGCCAGGAAATCTTCTGGGGTGTGTAGGCAGGGAAGGGGTGTGGGAAACTGTGGCAAGCCTCCACTACAAAGCATTCAAAACATTAAAGAGAATCTTATATACAAGGTGTGGCATATATAAAGTAATACAATAATTATCAAATAATAATACAAGAATAAACTCTGTTTCTTCCAAACCTACTTTTGCCCCTCCCTATATTTGACCTGTGCTTTCAATTGAATGTTCAGAAATTTTGATTAAATGGGTTTGTAATAATGTATAAATATTAGGACATCTTAAATTTATTTTATTCATAATTGTGAAAGAGCATATTAGAAATGTATAGTTAGAAAAAATAGCAATTGCTAATATATGAAAATATTTATTTTTTGTTAAAATACTAAGATTAATAAGCTTTTTGTTAAATCTAAGATGTACAAGTATAATTACTCTTCTCTGCACAAAAGTCCCATGCAGTTTAAAGAATATATCAGCCTAGTGAAGAGGTGGATGGATAAGTAATATCCTAGTGCTCATAAAAATGAAAATGGTTCTAGAGGACAAGACACTTCCCCATAGAGAGTTTTTAAGTGGAATCATTAAATAGGAATGAGTGGCATACCTGGGAAAGAAGGTGGCCAACATGGGCTCACCAAGAAGTAAACATGACAAACCAGCTTCACTTCCTCTTAAGGCGGGCTTCTCTACTAATTAAGTTTAATGGAACATATGCAAAAACTATTTTTTTACCCTTGCCTTAAATGATGTATTAATTCATAGCTAAAATGACACTCAAGTATCATCAACCTGGTAGGAAATATTAACACGTGTATCTCATGTCTCTGTAACTGTCCCTCTTCTGATAAATAACTTAAAAAAACACAGAAGCAGCCCTAGCTGGTGTAGCTCAGTGTATTGAGCACCAACAAGCCTGTGAACCAAACTGTTGGTCTTTGGGTGGACTCAGGGCACATGCCTGGGTTGCAGCAAGGTCCCCAGTAGGGGGCGAGTGAGAGGCAACCACACACTGATGTTTCTCTCCCTCTCTTTCTCCTTCCCTTCCCTTCTCTCTAAAAATAAATAAATAAAATCTTTTAAAAACACACAGAAGAAAATAACACAAAACTTGGGGGTTAGTTAGTCTGGTGTATCACTAGATCATGATTCAAAGTGATTCTGTTAGATTGGCAAATGGTCTGAAGTCAGGATGAAATAGTGTGTTCGCTGAGAGCCTTTAACTAGTAGATAGGAACACTTTGCCTCTTACCATTTTTTCACAACCTGCTTCATGGTCAGTACAGTAGAGGACCTTGAAATCTCTTTTTCCTTCTCTCCTGTCTGACTATAGATGAACAAGGCCCAGAACTTGTCTTCTTTAGCCACACTGGCCATCTTACAGTGTGCGTGTGTGTACATCTGTGTATTCTAGCTTTACTTTTAAATTAATGAGTGAGTTAAGGCAGGCATACACTATTTCCTAGTATCTTCAATATATGAGGGGTTGGGGAGAGCTGAGGTTACCATTCAGCCTGGGAGAACCACGAGTTCCCTATTCTGGTTTAGATCAAAGATGTCTGCATTTTGTCTATCTTAGGACACATGCCCAACATTCATAAAGTCTTTTCATTTTTATATTCCTCTCTTTTTGTCTAAAACCATTGGACAGAACCATGGAAGGGAAGAGGGATAAGTCTTAGGTCTCAATTCCCAATAAGTCTAGATGGAATATAAGCCTGGAGTGTGATGTAGCTGCTGGGAAAACTGTTATTTTAGGTGGCATTGCTAGAATTGTTCAAAGTCCAGAAAAGTGCAGTGATAACCATTTATTTGGCAATGGATCAGATGTTACAAAAATAATGCTTGCTTCTGAACTCCACACTGAAAAGAGGTGACACACAGAATGGCGATCAGGACAGTGATAAGTTGAAGGTCACATGAGGGGTGGTACAGGAAACTGCGGTTATGTCACCTGGACTGTAAAGAGACATATTGATGCCTGAGGAATTTGATGGGTTATGAGAGCATGGGTGTGGACAAAGCCAGCTCCACTTAAGGGTGGAGAACTAGGCCTGAGATTTGGCTGTGCCAAGAAGATAGTTTCAGAGCAAAGAAAACTTTTTCTTTTTTTTTTAATTAAATTTTATTTTAATTGTTGTTCTTACACAGTTTTCTGTTTTCTACTCCCATCCCGTCCCTCCACCCCAGCCCTCCCCAGCTCCCTTCCATTTCCACCCCCCTCCCCCAGCTTTTGTCCATATGTCTTTCATACTTGTTGCTCTAATCCCTTCCCCTTTTCCCTGGATATTCCTATCCCTCTCCTCTCTTGTTCTCAATTTCAGTGTCTTTGGTTATATTATGCTTATTTGTTTGTTTTTTTTTTTATTAGGTTCCTGTTAGAGGTGAGATCATATGGTATTTGTCTCTCACCT